>JAODTR010017392.1:0-13064 GCA_025399935.1 Amblyopsis rosae
GGGGTCCCTTGCTGAAGCTGCTGCCCCCGCGACCCGACTCCGGATAAGCGGGAGAAGATGGATGGATGGATGGATGCAAGCTAGCGAACAGTAAGCTAGCGAAATGCGAGGAGAGATTTGGTGAATTTGAATAGCTGACTTTACCTTTAACCATAAAACTATACTTCGCAGCAGAGGCAGAGAGATCACCGCCACAATTACGTAAGATCTGCGACCTCCCCTGGCATTCCACATTAAATAAAGAGATCATAAAAAAATATGTTTCTTTCATCGGCTTTACTGTGTGTTTACTAAGTGTTCCATCTCTTTTCACTGCCAATGTTATTGCATTGATTTAACATATTATGAAATAGCTGTAACAGTAAAATGCTAGTGCATTTTCTTAATTGTACTTTGAAACACAAGGAAGGCTTTTCAGCTTGAAATATAAAGCAAAATGTAGGCACTCTCTGGTTTACAAAAACATTACAAAGCGTTGACTATTGTTTGTGTATATTTACCTAAATGCAGATGTTCATCTTAAGGCAGATGGACATTTTCCACCCGACTTAGTGACACATTTACTGTACCTTAGATGCTGAATGGAGTTTGATGAGCATTAAATCATGAATATAATTGTGACTAAAAAGCAGATAATAGCATTTGCTGCATCACAAAAGGAAGCGTGCAGAAACATATGTGGGCGCGTGCACACCCACACACACACACACACACATCAGCCTAATTACCAGTCTGACTTCGGCTGATACAGACTTATCGGCGAGGCGGCGGATTGGCAGCTCATCTAGAACCCGGCTTCTAAAGGTCATGGCGGGCTGGAGGTCCTGCTCGGGGCCCGAGGCGTCCACATCAACGCCTGACACGGGCATCCAGTTGGCCAGACCCGCGCTGCCGCTCAGGTCGCTCAAACTGAGCGGAGGGCTGCTCAAGAGGTCCAGGTCGGAGCTCCGCCCAATCTCCTCTGCTCTCTTTGTGGACTGGCTGGAAAGGTTGTCTGGGCCTTTCCACACGCCCTCGGTGATTTGTCTGTACATACAGGGGGGATACAATACACTAACAACACACAGGAGAGTATGAGGGTCCTCAACAGTGTTTCAGAAACCATCCAGACTAGATTAGCTAGCTAGTCACGACTGTACCATTACAGAAGTTCAATTATATTGACATGAATCAAAAAGTCAACACTGACAAAGAGTTTGGATAATGTAACCTGTAAATGTAATCAATGTGAATAATTAACAGCGCAGCTTGGAGCAAGTTTCAAACCTCTTTCATTTCCTAACCTCTAACATTTATTAGAGGTTAGATGTGTTATGCAAATCACTTTCAGTTGAAGTGGAATAGGTGCTATACTTGTCATCATACTATTATTATTATTATTATAATACATACTATCATTAGCGCAATGCCTCTGAGATTCCATGTGTATTACCTAATGAACTAGACAATTGATTTGTTTAACAAACATAGGAAATCACTTAAAGAAACTGATGAAGCTGCTCTTAAAAAGTCCTAAAGTCGGAAGTCTAAAAATCGTAATCAGTGGCAGAAAACGCAGCGACAAAAAAACGAAACGGAATGAAAGACGTGGATAGCACTTTGCTGCAGAAGGGACATTCGCTTTTTTACTGTGTCCTAATATAACAACATCTCCATCGTATCTCCCTCTCGACATTCCAACTGTGAATTGAACAACACAATGAGAACCCTGCTGGTGAGGAGAGGTACTGCACAGAGCAGCGGGGGCGTGTCTGAGGCCTTGTACCTGCGTAGCGTGGTGAGAGCGTCCGTCATGGAGTTACAGCGCTTCAGCAGGGCGTCCAGCCGCAGGGGCTCCTCCTTCAGAAACTTGACAGCCTCCACCTCCACCCGCAGAACCACCCGCATCTTGCTCTGAAGGCTGGGGAACTGGTCTGGTGGGACACGAGATAGGGAAGAGGGCAGGGGAGAGAGAGAGAGAGAGAGAGAGAGGGAGAGAGAGAGGGGGTATAGAAAAGGGGAGAGAGAGGGGGAATGGGGGGGAGAGCGAGATATGGGGGGATAGGAGAAGGGAGAGAGGGAGTAAAGATGAGATAGAGAGGGAATATGAGAGGAGAGAGAGGGGGAATATGAGAGGAGAGAGAGAGGGGGAACATGGGAGGAGAGAGAGAGGGAATAAGGGAGGAGAGTGAGATATTACTCTTATTCTTGTCTGTCTGCATTGTCTGGTGAATGAGAGACAGTCCTGTACAGCACGTTGAGGGGGCTGGAGGTTAAAAAAGCACTTTATAAATGCCATTCGATCACCCTGTGCCAAATCCACACATACTGTACAGTAGTGGAACAACCTTACCTGTCCCATTCGTGGTAGGTGGACACACAAGACACAGGTGATTGGTATACAGCAGGCATGGGACGATATGAAAAATGCTCATGATTATCTTGGCCAAAATTATTACGATATAATACGCGATTATTATATCATTATTAAACAACATGGCACAACAAACATACTGGAATCACTTTATCTGAAACAAACATTATTATCATGACACTATGTACTGTACATTTTATGTGTGCTTCTTTTTGTTTTGAAACCAGCATTTCAACAAATCCGATGTATCTTTTTTATGTGGGGTACACAATGGGCAAGCCTTCCGACATGGTGGTGATTGACTGGAAAGATGCAGGCTAATAAATAAATTAGTAAATATATTAGGGATGGCACTGATACGATACTGAGATCGGAAAACTGTCCGATACTGAATAGCTGGATCGGTATCGGTGGCAATTGGACAGTTGTAACCGATCCATGGGACTGGTCCAATTAAATTAATTTACACACGTAGGTCAGCTGTTAAGCATCAGCCATGTGTAACCTACCCAGGCCACACTATCAGCAGCAGGTTTCTAAAATGCATCAAAGTCCTATAATAGAGATTGGCTGTCATTTACTTTGCAACTTAAATGAATACTTAATTTAACACTGAAATCGGATCGGTACTCGGCATAGGCCGGTACCCAAAGTACCTGTATCAGTATCGGGACTGATAAACCTGGATTGTGCCATCCCATCCCTAAAACCAATACAATTGGACTGCACAAGTGAACTACACTGCTCATTCATATTCATAATCTTAATATTTTCATATTCACGATTATAGACATTCACCATGATATACAATTATCGTTTCATCGCAATAAACGATAATGTCATATGTATGTTTCAAAGTTTACTTGCATATACATATATACATATTTATGACTTTATGGCATGAATGGAGCTCAGTGTTTTTGCACCACCATGACACCCACTCTGTAGAATGTTTTCAGGGAACAGACAAGTGACCTCCATGTCTAAAGATCAAGTCTATCATGTTGAATTTGATACTACAAAGAAGGGGTCAGCAAGCTATTGATATGAAATATGTAAGTGCCCCTTTCAAAACATCTTGTTAATCAGTGTGCTATATCATTATTAGGTTCAATATTGATTGAATATTCATTGTAATTATACTGTATATTAGAGTATGATACAATGATGCCATCCTTATGAAAGCATGCATATCTGAGTTATAATCACTAACCCTACCATCATTACAACAATCTTGGTTATCAGCTATAAACGTCACTTAGTTATAATGACATTACATGTCAAAATGGATAATTAAGTGCACCAAATTAAATATGAGAAATATGAGAACTATACAAGCAGCTGCTATAGCCAACATGCTACAAAGCCTGCTACCGTAAAGGACAGGTCATGCAACTGCATATACATGTATGTCTGTGAAAGATGTTATTTGGCATACAGATGAGCGTGTGCGTCAACATTTCCAAAACAATGCCAGTGTGCCATTGGTTAAGGCAAAGTAATAGTAAAGTCAATTTAAAGACACCATATGATTGCCACTAGAAGCAGAGCTATAGCTAATGACAGAAGGTTAAGGGGCAGTTGTATAGTAGGATGGAGTGAAAGTGAGAGAGAGAGAGAGCGAGCGAGGAGAAAGGGAGAGAGAGAGAGAGAGAGAGCGAGCAAGGAGAAATGGAGAGGGAGGTAAAAAGTAAGGGTGTGAAGACTAGGGGAGGGGAGGCAGGAAAAACAATAACGGTGACGTGATGGTGCCGTTACTGTCATATTTCTTTGAGGAAATTGGATTTTCCTGTCGTAGTGGGGCAACGTTGAAAGATAAGAGGCTAAATGGATGACAAAACACCGCAGCAGATGTAAGCTGCAGTGGAACATTAAATACAGGTCGTTAAGAGCATAAATGTGTGGGTGGTGATAATGTGTGCATGCAGTATATGGGTGTGCGTTTAATTCACCCGTGCTATAAAGCTAAGGTATGGGCACCATTACTGACATTGATGTCTGCAAAACATGCACTGTAGAAATGTCTAGTGTGTGTGTGTGCGCGCGCGCGGCAAGCGGGACAGCAAGAGAGAGAGAGAGAGAGAGAGAGAGAGAGAGAGAGAGAGAGAGAGAGAGAGAGCGAGCATGGGTGCGCGCATTGGACCACCCTCTGCTGGATGATGGAGTAGTTGCCCCCCCCCCTCCCAAATCCACACATGGAACAAGTGGAACAACCTTGAAGCATGCTGTGTGACACTGCAGTATCACTACTGGAAACTCCTTCCCAGCATAAGGTTCCATGTGTGATTGCTACAAGAGTGATTGGTATACAGTGTGTTACAATGTCAGAGTCTGCTTGGTTCGCTGACGTGCATATGCATATTTATGACTGACATGGAGGGTATATACTGTAGGTCACAGAAACAAATAGACAGAAGGCTAAAACTGAGACTTCATGCATATCAATTAAAGTGACAGACAATTCATAAATATTCATGTGTGACTTTTCAGAGCATTAATTGGGCTCACACTGTTTTTGCACCTCTGCACCATGACTCGTCACCTCTGTGGAAACTAGTTACAGAAATTCCACTACGTTGTTTTTTCAAGGTGACGGTGACACTGTAAGTCTGAAAAACAAGTCTATCAAGATGAAGCTGAACGTATTAATTTCCTGTTCCGTCAGATGCTGTAAAGAACATTAGCATTCAGGTCTTTTTAAAGACACCATGACAAACGCACTGCTGGGGACGGGTTGTTGAGAAGTGCTTTTAAAAGAAGCATCTATATCTGTGGTCGACGTAGACAAAAATATTTACTGTCATCCCTCATAATTCAGTATCAGTTGTTATTGGATACATTTATCTTCCGTGGTTATGATTCTGGGTGGCAGCGCTTCAGTGCACATACAAAATAAAATACAACAGAGTAAATCATAATATAAATATAGAAAAAAAGAGCATTTTTAACAAGGCACTCCTAACTTACTCTTGAGCTCGGTAAGAGTCTCCCCGAGCCTCCTTAGCTCCTTGCTCTTTTGCTCCACATCCTGCTCAGTCACCAGGCCGTGGTTGACCGAGGAATTCCTCTGAAGCTCCTCCACCGCGTTCTCTAGGTCGCTGGTGGAGACCAGGTCAAAGGTTAACATCGCTTGACTCCCAATCTGGCAGATCAAGCTAGATAACGATCAAGCTCTTGGGAGTTTCTGTTTAAATTGTTTATTATGTCAAAATGAACCACAAGCCCTCCTGATCAACATATGAATTTGCCTATGCATATTCTAATTACACAGTGACTTGAGGATACACAGTGTGTTGTGATCCTACCTGTTTTGGTTTCCAATCCAACAATGAATGTGCCTAACTTATAGCCTATACTGTCCTAACTTTGTGACAGAGCACTGACTGTATGGCATGCATCATTCTCTGCTGTAGGTCACAGCTAGTGCGTGTTAACATGTGCGTGTTCCTTCTGGACTCACTGCAGCTGCTGAATGAGCAGCTCCTCTTGGTTGAGGTACTTGAGTCGCTCCTCCTCCACTAGGAGGCGCTGTCTCTGTAGCGGGTCCTCTTGGGTGCGCATGGCCTCCAGCATCATGATGCTCAGCTCAGATTCTGTTTGCCTCAGCAAGGTCAGGACTGAGTCCTGGTTCTCCAACTAGGGCGTGTCAGACCACAGACCACACCCCAGTCAGTTTACCTTACTGTAATACACAAGTTCTACCTGCACACAAGCATCTGCACGTGTAAGCATACAGTACTGCATAGATGGTGTACAGTATGCTAATCACATTACTCTTCATCATAGTACCTATGGTGTCTGGATACAAGTGATGCATCAATATGTTTTGTTTTTTGGTTGATACCAATTGCCGATTTTCAGTCCTCAAAATCGACCGACTCCAATTTCGATATTGTACTTTTTACGTTTTTATATATATTATTAATGAATTTAAAATACATTTTCAATTCAGGTGAACACACGAACCCAAGAAATGGCTAAATTAATGGTTAAATTGCAATTTAATTTACAAAAAAGATCGGTTTTCCGTATTGGCCATTAGAAAGTAAAATTGAACTACCACAAATCTGAAATCAACCGATTCCAATCTCCTGGTGATCTATTGATGCATCCCTACTGTAAACTGCACTAATAATAGTAATACTTGTGTTTTTAAACTGTGCACACATCAATTTAAACTGAACAGGTCAACCTTTGGTTTGCATGGTTGAATGGTCTGGACAAATATTTTCCCTCCAAAATGACCCACACACACACCTGTATGTCGCGCAACTGGGAGAGCTGTTTACGCAGCGCAATGGTGCTCTGCTGCAGGCCCTGTAGGTGGAGCTGCATCTGCAGACGGGACACGGTGATTGGCTGGCTGGTGCCCAACGACGGGGGTGGCATGAGAGCCAGGGGGGCGGACGGAGTCAGAGCTGCCCATCACAAAACAGGAATTCAAGTCAGTGGCTCTTCCTTTGGTTTGACCTTGTTGTTTTTAGCTGTTGTTTATACGGGACACTGGAAATGACAGAAATTGTCCCAGACTGGCAGAGAAGCCTGTGCTTTCCTATGTGTTTACCCTGGGGGATTGTGGATAGGGAAACAGACTACAAGGCAAGTTACATGCCCTCGGGCAACATGAGTCAGTATATTGAGGACCAGAGGGCCTCGTATGTGCTCTTAACTGCTGACCCTGCAGAAATGCACTTGAGCAAGACACTAAACTCATATGAGGTCCATGTACGGTTTAACGTTCCTTTAGGGGGTGAACTATAACAAGAATAATGTTTTCAAAAGAGATCACAAAATGTATTTCAATTATTTATTGATTCAACAATTTTTATAAATGTAAATTAATTAAGTAATTATAAATAAATGGGTGTCGTCCTTTCACCTACAGTATTGACTGTATATAACTGTGGTAAATGTCTAATCTGACAGAATGTTACTGGTGACTATATTCTGGCCCTGTTCACACCTGGCATTAACATGCATCTTGGGTGCTCAGATCACATGCAGACAGCTCTAATTAAAGTTGTGAACACACACACCGCATGACCACATTCAGGAGGTGGTCTGGGACCCACACCGCATGACCACATTAAGAGGTGGTCTAGGACGCACACCGCATAACCACATTCTTTTAGCAGTGTAAATGCAAATGTGTCCTGGGCCACATTTAAGGACCGACTACTTAAATCATGCACATACGCATTGTCCATAATGTCTGAAACGTTCAAAAAGGAATTTGGTTTGCCATGAACACACTAAGTAATAGCCAGCCTGTGCTGTTTTTTACTTCTTTCTATTATTATGATTATTATTTCCGGCAGACTAGTCACAGGAAGTGCAGTGTTGCCTGCTGACGGTTAAAAACAACAATGAATTTGCAATCAGAAATACTGTATGTGATTATTTGCATATAGAGCAGGGAAGTGCATGCAGCCATGCATTCTAATACCAGGTATAAACTGACTTAGAGCTGTCCACGCATGTTCATTTCAGGTGTGAACAGGGCCTATGATTGATGACACGTCAATATGATCGATAGCAGTTCAGTAAGGAGTGTTGAAAACTACCCCATCCTATACCCCGATGAGGGTTAGGTCAAACCTCATTGGGAGCCAGGCCAAAATAGGTTATACTGTAGCTGACCAGGTGCTAATTGTTTTATTACTTTAGGGAAACAAGATGTTTGTGAAATGATGGGTGGTAGTAGGTCTGCGTGTGTGTGTGTGTGTGTGTGTGTCAATATAACAGCAGATTACATCTTATGGTTTCTTCATCTATGACAATGATTTCAAAGATGAGCAAAATCTTTAGTTTGTAGGGCATATTTATGGTATAAACTTGGTAAACAATCAAATGAAATTACATTAAATTAAAAAAGGCAAAATACATAGATGAAAAGAAGTTTTTTTACATGATAAATTGCAACTAAAGGAGGTAAGATAATTATATTGGATAGCTTTGCATATAAAAATATATATAGTCTTCTTCAGCCCCCAATATCCACTACTGACAAATGTGGCTTAATCACTACTTGGTGATAATGCATTAAAAGTCAGGATGCAAAATTGAGAACTAGAAAATCTAATGGCATTATAATGGGTTGTAAAATGTAGAAGTTATTTATCAAAAGGCTTGCCATAGCATACAGTATGATAATCCATGCAAACTAAGTTTTCCAAAGTTTTGCCCATCTTTGAAATGAGTATGTTGTTGTTACTGGATCTTCTGTCATGAATAGATGAAGGAACTTTAAAATGTTGATTACTGCCTCACACACAAACACAAACACACACACGCAGCCACACACACACACCCACATGTCCCTAGGGGCCAATGATTATCTCATCACTTCAGCTGAGCTCCTCGAGGCCAGCTCCTCATAAAACAGTCAGATGCCTGTTTTAATAAAAAGGGTCTTATGTATAACACACACACACACGCACGCACACACACACACACACACACACACACACACAGACACACACACACACACACGCGGTGACACCTGGACTGCTATAGCCACTGGCTAACAGCGTCTAAAGACCTTTGACCTACCCCCACTACACATACAGTAGGTTGTGACTGTATTCTAGTTGTGTGTTCAACACCTTATTGAACTACCACAACACACTGTCATCAATGATAGTCATCAAATGTATTCTATACTCTCTGACTGTTCTGCCTTTATCTACAGTCCAGGACAAGTTCTATCTAATCAGGGTTAGGGAATCCACACATGTACTGTATAACCATAAGAAACAGCCCGGAAGGCCACCAGGATACATAGAAACGGTAGTCATAGCGGTATTCTTGGTACATCCAAGAATTGAATGGGTGAGGGAGACAAGGGTGTTTCTATGGATGCTTCTAAAATGAAGACAAACATCACGTATCCACTGAAATGATAACGGATGGCGATGCTAAGCTTTGTGACAGCAATTAGGGTGCTGAGTCACAAGCACCATGCAGAACAGGACAAAGAGACGTAATCTAGGAGACTAGAATCAAACGCAGACAGCGTCTTTGTAGATGATACTGCAAGTCCTACAGTACATTCATCCACGATACAATCCAACCCTCAAACACATTCTATGACGTGAGTGGCCCTACATTACAGGGAATCACTGTCTAAACCACCAAGAGGCTAACCGTGTTGTTGAGAGAATGATATTTCACTTTCTCGCAAGTAAGCTTCTCAATGCCAGAGGAGCTAACAATTAGGTTATGGCCACGCCCAGAACCCCACACTCCTCCCCCCAGCTCACAGTTTACATTTTTACACACTTGTTCATAAACGTTTGTGCAGGAAGCAAACAAATTGTGTGTATCTCTAGGGAATAGAGAGGCATGCTAGACCGTCAGAAGTTTCTTTCCACCACTAACAATTGTATCCATGTGAAATATAATTTGTAATAGTTACCCTACAATTGCCACATACTGTATGACAAGCATCGATATGCAGTGCATATTTCCTTTAACACATCTACTAGTGAACCAAGAGCTGAAAATAAAAGCGTGGCAGTTTGACCAGAACAAATCCCTGCCTGAGCTTTAAAAACACATGAAAAAGCAGCACAGCGGGAAGGTGTCTCTGGCATGACGTAGTAATCCACAGACAGTGCACTGTAGATGACTAAAGGAAAGATGGAAGCACACAGCCTGCCCCATAGCTCACAGTGATCAACGTAGCCTTGAGCGGCTGGGGAAGTGGTTTTATCACTCTGACTGACAGACAGCATCGATAGTGATATTAAGTAATGTCACAGTCAAAACATCATAAACGATTGAGGAAATGTGTGTAGCTTTACTGACAACTGCCGCTAGTACAATCTACAGATATCAATTATAGAATTTATTATATAAACTGTCTATATAAACTATTTTAATTTATATAAACATGAGAAAATAATGTGACTGAAAACATCACATCCAGTTGGCTCCCCCAAACAGACACAAGAAAGCATCTTAGGGGGAAAAGAAGCTGTCTAACTGCCAAAAACAAACTAAACATACTTTATTTCCAGCCTCTGTCAAAACACCTCACAGATCAATCGGCAATCCACAGGGCATAAACAAAAACACCAGGGAAACCACAATGGGACATGAATTTGTTTCAGTTTTAATGTGACTCCAGTGGTTTTCTCACTACAAGGAAATGCACCACACGGGAATTTGAAGAGAACAGGGAAGGGAAAAAGTGCTTCAGGGTGACAAGGAAACAACACAGAGGGTTAGAGGAAGGAACACACACCAGACACATCAGAAGCACATAGATACCTGTCTTTTTTTTTGAGCGTCCAGCTAAAACAAGAGGTATGGGCACCGGTTACACAGCAGCAGAAGCTGACACTCACGAAGAAGCTTGCAGAAGTGAGAGACACCGATCGCGCGTGACACGCTTTGAAAACATTGTGCACAAAAATAAAAGCAGCTCTGTGCAATGAACTGTGCTCATGAAGGAGAAAGAAACAGCAAACATGTTTCATCTCTTTTTTTTCTCTCACGGCGAGCACTTACTGTCAGTTCCTGAGCAGTCACTGGCGGTCTCAATCTTCTCCCTAGAAGTGACAGAGTACCCTGACATCACATGACCTTCTGCTGCTGGCACTATGCCACTTATGGATGGATGGATGGATGGTGTGGACTGGTGTGCTGGTTCACTGGGTTCTAAATGGTGTGTGTGTGTGTGTGTGTGTGTGTGTGCGTGTGCGTGCGTGTGTGTGTGTGAGAGAGTTTTCATTTGTGCACTTTTATTAGCATGTGTGTGGGTCTTTTCACGTAAGTGTGTGTATTTGTGCATCTGTGCGTGTGTGTGTGTGTGTGTGTGTGTGTGTCTTACTGGCTGTCTGTATCAGGTCCCCTGCTGAGCACACTCTGTAATAAACCAGTCAGGCTGGCAATCTGTTTCTCCATCGCCTCCATGCGCTCCCTGCAGAGATGGGTTAGCATGCCGTAAACTGCAGCAGTAACAGGACAACCACACATGGCTGCCTACTGTACAGTTAGCATACAGTTAGCATCTAAGCTATCATCCACTCACATGTGGGACTCAAGCGTAAACAACTACTAGTGCTTATCTAACTATTTATTAATGATGGGTTTAAAACCGACTCTACGATACTTTGAAAGCCACCAGTTTAGAGTGCTTATATAACTTATTCATTGTTTTAAATTAAGTAATTCTCAAAACTGAGGCTGTACTTAACAGAGAGCACTTAATTATGGTGCTACTTACATTATACTTAAATTATAGTGCTACGTAATTACAGTGCTACTGTCTGTTAAGCATTGACAGACTATGCACAAGAGAATGCACAACAGAGAGATAAAGCATTGGACGGATTGCCCTACCGGGTTTCTGTCTCGCCACCCAGCAGCGTGGAGGTGAATGCTCCTGCGCTCCCTCCCTCCCCGGCCATCAGACACAGCTGCTCTGAGCCCAGGCTGAGCCCCGGGCCCTGGCCCCTGGCTTTGGGACTATCCCCGAAAACGGAGGAGGTGACAGAGTCCCTCCTCAAGCCCTGCCTCCCGGGAGACCCCCGGGCTGGCATGGTGCCCCCGTAGGGGTCTCTCATGTCGGCCATCTTCTGCGGCGATGACTGCGGCGGAACCCGGAAGCCCATAGCCAGCATGGAGGCGGCGTACGCGGCCTCGTTGTACAGCGGTCCTCCTGGCCTGTAGAGGGCGCCGCTCTCCATCAGCTCCCCTTGCAGGGCGGCAGCCGAGTAGGACGTGAGGGAGCGCACCGAGCCGGCCCCTCCCCCGCCGCCGCCTCCTCCCCCGCCGCGGCGGTACAGGGAGCCGTACGGGTCGGCCCGGGCCGGGAGGGGCGAATGGGGTCCCGCCAGGCTCAGCCGGCCCGCGTCCGGTCCCAGGGAGTACGGGTCGGCGTAGATGGTCCCGCCGCCGCCGCGCTCCTCCCCCCGGAGCAGCACCACGCTCCGGGAGCCGCTCACTTCCTCGTCGGGCTTGACGTCCCGCCGCTCCAGGATGGCGCTGGGGGAGGCGCAGAAGGCCGGCTGGCCGTGGTGGTGGTGGGTCTGGTGAAGGTGCTGCTGCTGCTGCTGCGGCAGGGCGTGGTGGTGGTGTGGGGAGGAGTGGTGGGAGTGCGGGTGGGGAAGGGAGTGCGTGTGGTGTGGGGGCGGCCCCGCGTACGAGGACGGACGCCCCCCGCTGTACAGGAGGCGGGCGCGGGACGGGGAGCCCTGCGGAGGGGAGGACGGGCCGTGCGCAGAGGGAGCCGCTGTGTTGCTGAGACGACGGTTGGCCGGCGAGTCCTGGGGGGCGTACACCATCTCCCTCTGTGATTGGAGGAGACGGTATTACAGTATTACGGTATAAACATATTACGGTATTACAGTATTACGGTATTACAGTATAAACATATAAAGGTATTACAGTATTACGGTATTAAGGAATAACAGTATTACGGTGTTACAGTATTACGGTATAAATGTATTACAATATAACAGTATTAAGGTATACTACCTGCTTCTTGTAACACGTGTAACTAACCCTGCCTGCTTCTTGCAACACATGTAACTAACCCTGCCTGCTTCTTGTAACACGTGTAACTAACCCTGCCTGCTTCCTGTAACACATGTAACTAACCGTGCCTGCTTCCTGTAACACATGTAACTAACCCTGCCTGCTTCTTGTAACACATGTAACTAACCCTGCCTGCTTCCTGTAACACATGTAACTAACCCTGCCT
>JAODTR010017392.1:13164-25832 GCA_025399935.1 Amblyopsis rosae
GCTTCTTGTAACATGTGTAACTAACCCTGCCTGCTTCCTGTAACATGTGTAACTAACCCTGCCTGCTTCTTGTAACATGTGTAATTAACCCTGCCTGCTTCCTGTAACATGTGTAACTAACCCTGCCTGCTTCTTGTAACATGTGTAACTAACCCTGCCTGCTTCCTGTAACATGTGTAACTAACCCTGCCTGCTTCTTGTAACACATGTAACTAACTCTGCCTGCTTCCTGTAATATTGTTGTAAATCGATTTGGATAAAAACATCTGCTCAATTATCTCATTCTAGCATTACAGGCACTTTGATACAATGCAGATAGATACAGTAATCGACGTCAGAGTAAAGTAGGGGCGATGCAATGAGATGTTATCTATGTAATATGATACTATTCACAATATAAATGTATTCATCCCCAAGGGCGTATTCAGTAATTGTCTGTTACCACAGCTTTAGCTTACACACGTTTAGCTCACAGGAGCTGCTGCAGCACAAACGCAGCGGTGTTTCTGTAAAAGTAAAATAATGAAAGAGCTAATCTAAATTGCACCCTAAAGTGCCATCGAGGAGCCACTGAATGACTCCATGATATATTATCTTAATGCATCTGTAGATTACAGACCAGTAGAACAGGCCAGATGCAAAATAGAGACCGGAAGAAATTGCAGCTGAGTGTCAGAGTGAAAGCACTGCTTTATAAAATAACACAACAACAAGAAATATACAACAGGAGGAAAACAATGGGAGGAAACGCTCTCTCCTGGACTGGATGCAAATTGAAAAACCAATATCCACCCATAATAACCCAAGGGCCATTCACAATAGCACCCTGTAGAAACCCTTATAGCAGACTAATGACTCTGTACTGTCATCTGCTATCCTGTATCTTAGCAACAGCCTTGTATCAACAGCGGTAGCCCATGGTGCACCGGGAATGTCAGGATGTATATCGCCATCTGCGGTGCCCCTGAAGTCACAAGCCCTCCATCACAGGTGACATTGCATGCGTTATCATCCCTGGTATTGTTCTGACCTGGACATTCATAGGGTCTGAACGAAGAGAAGAATCAATCTCAACCTAAAGCCTCTCCAATCCGTTGGGTCCCTTAGACCTGGTTGAAACTCGGCAGTACCCATCATGAGTTTTCAACCTGCAATCAGGAAATAATCTCCGGCGCGCTGCTAGGGTTGAAGGTGGTCACGCACCCTGTATAAACACGCGCGCAAACGCAAGCCTACAACCCACAGTCACTAATGCTGGCAATAGAGGTGTATCTCTCCCACATTAAAGTCAAGGCAAGTTGTGCTGGTTCGACAACACTGTAAAATGCCAGGGAGATTTCTACGCTTTTCCTAGGCGGAGGACAGCCGCAAAAGCCCCAGTGGGGTGATGGGACAGTTAACCTCTAAAATACACTGGGCAGCCGTAAATCATGCGCACATGCACGCGCACGCGCACACACACACCACAAAGTAAAGCTGTGTGGTCATTTGATCGTCAAGATGTGTCAAAAGTGACAAATCAACCACATGCTCCCTTATGCAGTAGAACCACTGTGTGTTTTCATGTTTGCCGCTAATGCCCTCTAATAGCTTTGGCCATATGTAAACTGTATTACTGAATTACTGTTGTTTCTGTGATTTACATAATGGCACTGTAATTAGACGGCACCACAATTAAATTGTTCATCTGAAAAACACTAACTGCTAAATAAAGGGACACCAAGCGCTGACTTAATCGATGCCAAGTCATCACTAAATATTGCTCTGCTAATCAATGTGACTCATAATGATATGTTTTGCCAGCTCATCAATGCGATGACAACAGCACTGACGAAAAATAGTATTATTGTTATCATCATCATCATCATCATCAGTTATAGCATTAGTAACATTGTCACATGATCACACTATAAATAAACTACTCTTTAACAATAGTGTTACAAGCTGTGCAGTATTGCATACCTAAAGTGACTGACAGTCATTACAACTGCTTGTGTTAAAAAGCATGACCTTGGCTAAATTGACACGCGCCTCTGTAAATGGTATACAACATTATATTACGCGTCGGTATTCTGCCCAGTCAGCACCCAAAGGGATGGCGTTGGTTTAAAAGCTGCAGTGCAGTTAAGGTCACATTACTCAGTTCACACAGAGCCTGTTTAACGGAGAACAACTTGGACGTGTAGTAATTTTGTAGTTAGGCGGGCTGGCTAAAAATATGATTATATCACGGGGGAGTGCTTATTCATTTTATCTTTAGGAAGAATTATGTTTTTTAAGGTCTTCCATAAATCAGACATTAAAAGATTGTATCCTCTCTTATACAGTGCAACATCATAACTAACATCCACAGATTTCCCTACTACATTGAGGTCTCCTTCATAATCCATCCACAGATAATGGATAGATTATGAAGCAATGTATTAGGGAAATCAGAGTGTAATTTCTACATCACAATTTATCGAATTATAGTTTGTGATCAAGGGGGAGCATAGGTGTTATAGACGTTAATGTGTTATTTACCTGTAATTCATCTCAAGGCAATCTATTGGTACATTTTTAAGTTGATTTCTATTTCTGAGTAATACATGTATATAATACATCAATGTTGAATGAAGTTTTTATAGATTGAATACATTATATGCAAATATTATATGCATGCATATGCAGCATTATAGACTTACACACACACACACTTACGCGGAGGTCTCCGTTAGCAAGATGAGGGTTGTGTTGTCCAGGGTAAGTGCCGTAGATGGGCTCTTTGCAGTATATCTTGATGACACAGCGATCCTGGACATCACGGGGATCCTCCAGCTCATAGAAGACGTTCCGTGCCTCATCCTTGATCAGCAGCGCTGTGCTGGGGCACCTAGACAGCAATGGTCGTCAAATAAATAGACTATCTAACATCAGGTAATGTGCTTTCATTTGCAGGAATATTGGAGGACCTTTAACTGAATGAGCGGTCTATAACAAGATTAGCACGATCTGGGCTGATGCTGTGGTCACAGGATATCAAAGGGAGTTACGAATGTCATGGTGACAAATGGTAAATTGACATCTATATTTATCCTAGAAATTGATCATTAAGAAACACTGCTTTGTTATATCTGGATATTTGTTTGTAAATACTGCAGTTCATGACATCAGAAATGGAGCCAGTCAGTATAATGTACATATAAGAAGAACACAGTGTTTGGGAGAGGTATGGGAGGGGTCATAGGTCAAGCTGCAAGGGATACCTGAGCATGGCCATGGTGAGTCTCTGGGGGAACATGTGTACTATGAGGGCCCTCAGAGTCTCCAGGCTGGTCAGCTCATGGGTCAGATGGACCCGCCTGGTCTCCTCCCCGAACTGGAGGAACAAGATGCCTGCATGTGTGGTTCCCCGGGAAGAAAGAATGTTCCGGAAAGAGTGGGGCGGGAAGAGCCGACAGAAAATAGGCGCGCAAAACAGAAACAGAGCAGTCATTGCAATGGCCAGTTCTCACACACACACACACACACACACACACACACAAGGTCCTAAAGATGCTTCAAATCATAATAGCAATAATTATTCGGGGACATTACAATAAATGAACATTCATTCGTTATACTGGCATAATTAAGTATTTAGGAGAGTCTTTCGGGGAGACTCCTCTTAACAGAAATGGTTAATTATTTTCAGTGCTGATGGTCAACAGAATGTGTGTGTGTGTGTGTGTGTGTGTGTGCGTGTGCGTGTTGGGGGATGGCATAATCATGTGTCTTAGTCAACACAAATAAATACATGTCTTATTGTCTTGTTCCCAGTGATGCTAAGAGGGTTAAAACACCAAACTCTGTTTATTACTGTATTAAGCATAGACTATTGTAGCAATATTACATGATGTACTTACTTATGTTATTATAACATTTTAAAAGTTTTACATTCTAAACTTAATGTTCTTTTTGTTTTATTAGTTTCTTCCAGTCATTTTGGTGAAACAATGTTGGTATATGTAAGAATCACCCTGCAATGATGCTCATTTCAAACACAGCACATTTAAAGCCCCTTTAGGGGCTGTAAATGTCCAGAATATAGAGATAATAGTTCCAATATCTGACAGCCTTGTTAAAATACAACAAACAACATTTGTCTCAGGGAGACTGTAAATGTATAGTCGCCCAATTTATTTTGAGTTATGTATCATTAAAGACATACTAAAGAAAAACAAAACCTACCACTATACAAATCTGGCATGCCACCAGTTTCTAAAGGTGATCTAAAGTAGTGCTCAAATTGTGCTTTCCTTTGCAGGGTGGCCTTCAGAGAATGTTGAACCACATAGTTTGGTACCAACACAGCTGTTAAAATTATAATTTGCAGCAGTAATTCCCATGCCCCCAAGTAAGTATCTGGAGGTTTCTGCAAAGTTTGACTTTTTGCAGACAGTGTTCTTGAATTTCGCCCCATTGTAGTGTTTCGAATGACCGAGGCAACAACGAGGGAATAAGAAGTAACAAAAAAGGTTTAATATAACAGAACGTACAAAACACAATGGCATGAAAGCAAAATAACCCGCATGGGTTATACGAAACAAAACAATATATATACATGAAGACAGCAATCATCCACATAGGAGACAGGTGTGGGAGTCCCTGATTGTCACCTGTCTCAGATCAGCTGTCAGTACTCCGGGGAGCGCGTGCGAGAGCGCGCACTGCCCCGCCCCGGGACTGCGGCGTGACAATATGAATGGGCTATGGGGTAGGATGGCAAGACGGAAGCCTTTTCTTACAGAGAAAGACATCTAAGCCCGGCTGAAGTTTGCAAAAACAAACATCAAGTCCCCCAAAAAGCAGGTGGAAAAATGTGTTATGGTCTGATGAAACAAGGTTGAACTTTTTGGCCATTATTCCAAAAGGTATGATTTCCGCAAAAACAACACTGCACATTACCCAAAGAACACCATATCCGTAGTGAAGCATGGTTGTCGCAGCATTACGCTTTGGGGCTATTTTTCCTTCAGCTGGAACCGGGGCCTTAGTCAGGATGGAGGGATTTATGAACAGTTCCTAATACCAAGCAATTTTCACCAGCTTCACCTGAAGAAGATTAACGTTTTGGAATGGCCCAGCCAGAGCCCAGACCTGAATCCAATTGTGGGTGATCTGAAGAGGGCTGTGCACAGGCAATGTCCTCAAAATCTGAAAGAGTTGGAACACTTTTGAAAAGAAGAGTAGGCAAATATTGCCACGTCAAGATCTGCCATGCTAATAGACTCCTAACCAAAAAGTTGTGCTTCAACAAAGTATTAGATTAAGGGTGTGCACACTGATGCAACCAGGTTATTGTAAGGTTTTTATTTTTTAGTTTGTTTTTCAATTGAATTGTTCCCATTATAGGTCACATTAAAGGTGGAAAAAGTTCTGACCTGATATATTTTTATCTCATTCTTTTACTTCACAAAAACCTGGCATTGTAGGGGTGTGTAGACTTTTTATATCCACTGTATCTGTAATGTTCCATGATCCCAGTCCTGTGTTAGTCTCATCACTTCATGTGTTTACCTTTGTTGGCGCATCATTCCCAGCCCGTGTTTCCCAGTCTCGTTAATTCCACCCGTGTCTGTGTAATCATGTCTAATGTGCTGCACCTGTTCCTCATTGTGGTACACCAATGGTCTGTCGTCGTGTCTACATGTGTATTTAGCCCCAGTGTTTTCCCCTGTCCTGTGTCGGTAATTGTTGATGTTAGCTGTCAATGTCGCGTTGTTCCCCATGTTCTTGCCTTTTGTTTCCTTTTTTTGAATAAACCCTGTTTAAACTTCGCTCCGTGTCTAGCGTTTGGGTCCGTACCTCCGTGCATCGTGACAGAATTACCGACCTTCCCGAAAAATGGACCGAGCAGACAGCACCCAGAGACCTATCCTGCCAGGATCCCGTCTTGCCATCTTTCGTGGCCACCGAGGAGGCCACAAGGCAGGGATGGGCCGCTACGGATCTGCCGGCAACCTTCACCGCCTTCCCCAGTGGTATCGGCTACTAGCCTGTCGCCGCTTCCACATTGCCTCGCTCGGCATTCGCACATGGCGGTTCAGGATATAAAGTAATAAAGGACGTTATAGCACTAAAGAGAAAGGTGCATTTGTTTTAATGTTTAATTCAAATATCAACCATCTTTTTCTTTCATCACATATTCCACCTTAAAATATATAAATGTTGTTACCTCATAAAACCACACTGGACCTTATATACATACTGTCATACCGAGTAACGATTTTAGTCAGGCCGGATTACGCTTATTCTCTCTAGTAAAAATGCATAATTTATTTGAATATACTAGTATATTATAACAGTGATGTTGTGCAATGTGTTATAAATAATTATCAGACATTTTCCAGTTTTATTCACTTCTCTGCTTTAAGTTTTAGGTAAGGCAATTTAATTAATAAGCCTTTATTTAAAAAGATAACGTGTACAAATTAATGATTGTAAAATACTTTTTTTTATAAATAAAGAAAAATAAATTTATATTTTGAAAGATTTTGTCAGCGTTATCCCATATGACATTATGGTGTCATGTCATAATTTGATTCTATATTAAAACATTTAAATTACATTGGTTCAAATTAAGATCTTAAAAATTAATATCATTCTAATAAAGTAAGGAACAACTTTTATAAAAAATTTCCACCAATTCTAAAATTTCTCTGCAGAGAACAGAGCTTCTTCTTCATGGGTTATGAACCGTCACTTCCTCTGGGATTGTGTCAGTCCTCCAAGTTTGTTAGCTGTATTTTGAGAGTTTCTGTCTTCTCCACACAATGAACACACTTTTAGTAATCGATAATACGTATACATTTGAAAAGGTATAGTCAGCTATTGCAAGCTAATTATAACACTTTTTGTATATCCAAATATCTCCTCGTATTTGCTATCTTACAGTTGTTAAAATGATCTGGTACTTCTACACAGCCTTGGCTCCATAAATAGGAACACAAACAAAGTGGCGAACATTGCTCTCAACAAAGCTGTTTCAATGTGTGAGGCGCCGCCACAGAGGTATATTGTTTTGATTTGAGCTTGAATTTAGCAAGCGTTTCCAAGAATGACTGACCCTGCCTTTAAGTGTTGGCATACTGGAACTCAGACAGAGCGTCCCATTGTTCACTGCACTACAATAAAATAAATAAAGAAATGGTTTGCTGAAGGTCATAATAGATTGATAGCTTTCAAAAGCATAGTGTAGTTGGCTCCAGGGTGGCCTACAAGTTGTCCAGTTATCCTATGAAGCTGTAAGATGGAACCCCCATGAAAGCTCCAGCCTCTCCACGGAACACGAGTAGGTGTACTGGACAGAGGTAGATCATGTGTGTGTGACCTAGATACTTGTAATCGCATGAGGAAGTAAGTTAGGTCAACAGCCAGTTTTATTTTTTTTTCTTCTTTTTCTTTCAGAAGCAACAAAAGCATTTCCAATGAGCATACAGTATATGCAGTAGATGCACAAATTATATTCTGCCAGCATTCTAGATAAGTCAAGAGCTGGTAATATAATAGCACACTATAATAGTCTGATGTAAGACAAGGATATACTTTGCTTGAGGAGGATATAGAATTTTAGGAGGTTCTGCTAAATGCTGCTCACATTATCAGCCTTGAAGGTAGGGTCAGTCATTCTTGCTACAGTATCTTTGAGCTCAAATAAAAACAGTATCACTCCACGGCCCTTCACGTGCTAACAAGATACAATTATTTGACAAGCTCTTCAGAACTACTAATTTACTGCTGCTCCTTAAACATTGTATTAATATATATTATAATATACCTTGTCTCAATCACAACACATTTTCTCAAAACTGCAAGCACACACCTAAACCTAAATCTGTGATTTGGAAAATTGTGTAA
Source organism: Amblyopsis rosae (assembly GCA_025399935.1). NCBI lineage: Eukaryota > Metazoa > Chordata > Actinopteri > Percopsiformes > Amblyopsidae > Amblyopsis > Amblyopsis rosae. Next base: position 21,043 of record JAODTR010017392.1, read on the forward strand.
TTCGGTGATGTGACAGTTGTTTTTTTTTTTTTGCTTGGACTCTCTCTCTCTCTCTCTCAAAATGTCTGTGGGGTGAAAATCTAATACTGGCTGGCACGTGTTAAATGTCAGTAAAAAATAAATAACGTAAGGCATCAGTATTAGTTCTCTGTCAAAACTTCCTTTAGTCGAAGATGTTTAATTTCCTACAGTGACATTTTGTCTCAGCTAGGAAACAAGGCTACAAACAGATAGAAAAGGTTACATATACGGCTAAGGTTACATATAGTAGACACCCAACTCAACACTACAGGGCCCAACTGGTGTAAATTGGCAAATGTCAGAAAGGGTACTTTTCCCTTCGAGCACCCATGTCATTTAAATAGCAAATGCCACTTCATAGGTCCACTTCACGCAGACCTCTTAGTTCATTTTGAAACTATTGGACAGCGTGCTGAACCAATCAGCGTTTGCTACAACAGTTTTGATGGCCTCATCTACAGTATCTTTACCACCATTTACCGCCATGTCGACTCATTAACCTACCCTGATTGGTCCGCCAGCAGTGTGGTTGTGAAAATGCTAATGTGAGGTTTCCAGACTATAATCTCAGCCAACATTGAGCTGAGAGATATAGTCGGGTGGAGCCAGGCTAGTGTTGGTCTACGTGAGATAACAATAATTCAGCTCTGAGTCATCGTTGTCTTAATTAATATATTTAATCAAAGCATGGCAATGGAGAAGACACATATAGCATGCTATGTAAGATGCATCTGCCTAGGATGAGGCAGCTACAGATATTTATACTGTGACAGAATGGAGAAGGGTGTATTTGGAACAACAAGGAGTTTACATGACAACAAAGGGTCTGTTTACGGTGGTAATCATTCAAGATACAAGAGGATAATAGCCACCATGAAGTAGACATTCCAGAGGGGGTTACAACTTCACATAACATGAAGGTAAGGACAGGTCAACACTTGTCATTTGTGGAAGTTCTCACATGAGGGGAGAGCATAGGTAATTTGGTCCATACCTAATATACAATAAGTTGTCATAAGGCTATACAAGATGTACTGGTAAAAGACTGGAAATCAATACATTCTCCAATAGTCTACATTAACATATTTTATAGATGTTTGTGGAATCTTGCTGCTTCTGTATGGTTTACTCAAGTTTTTTCACTTCGTGAACAAGCAGATAAGATTCCTCTGCATAGAAGCGCTCTCTATTAACTTTGCAAACTTGCCATTGAACCTTTTTTCAGGAGTTTATCAGGTGTATTGTCTATTCATCACACACACTGCATCGATGCAAAGCTTTAATTTACTGACAGGATCAAGGGGCCACTCAACTACTGGCAGTAAGAGGACAAACATATTCAGTACACATGGACAAACTGTACAAAACATTCTCCAATCACTTTATTCTAAACAAAAAGTATTGGGAACCTCTATCTAATATTGATGATCAATTACATTCCAGTCCACCAGACTGCCAGTATCATCAAGCTTTCTATAAAAGGAACAATCAAGAAAGAGCAAGCTTTTCTACTGAAATGTGAAGCCAATTGGAATTGCTGCAGGCATTATTCAATATATACATTTTCTAAGAGCAAGATAGAGGAACTCAAACTGAATGATTTATTCATTTTAACATATTACATAAAGTACATTTTCATCCACTTTCCTAAATGAAAAGGCTTTGGGAGCCCGAACATACATTGTATTAAATAAACAGTTACAGTTATATTGCCTTTGAAATGTTACCAAAAACAGAAGTTCCACGATGTGAATTTCTACAGAAGAATGCTTAATCTCAAAATCCACAACAACCTGGGGTCTAACTACTGTATTCTGCTGCTTTCCCCGTGGAAACTAGCAATGCCACGGTACAATTGGTGCCTTATCTGATTTACACGTGGCAACATAAGTGTCTCTGCTGGTTTCAGACCTATGCAGTTTAAATAGCAAATGTATTTGAGTCAACGGTGCGGTGCATTATCAAGACCAGGGGTGGGCAATTATTTTCACTGGGGGGCCACAATTTAAACCACCATGCTAAAAAATTTTAAATAAAATAACACAACATAGCTAACATTGTTAACTTCCTATTAAATGTATGCATATTCCTACACCATTTTCATAATAAAATGTCAGTTATCTTCTCTCTTAATATATAAAAGTATATTTGCCTGTATTTAATTAATTAAAATAATACTATCACATAGTATAAACAGTTTTATATGTAAAATGACATAATATTTGCTTATAGTCGCCAATGTTATTACTACATTACAGTCAGCCATGTTTTTTGTTCACATTTAGCATCTTGCACCCAACGTTTGAGGTTGGAAATTGTACATTTCAACTAGGAAATAACTGACTTCAGAGTTGTCTGGAATGCAGCATAAGGACTTAAACAGGAATAGCCATAGACCAAAAGAGAAAAGCAAACTTTATGGACTACAATGTCACAGCGATGAAGACAAGAACCTTAAGTGTGGACGCATGCATCCCAAACTGCACCTCCAAACCCTTACCAAGCATTGTAAGTTCTATTTATAAATGTCACTCCAGAATTAGAATGGAGAGAGATGTCTAGAAAGAATAGAGGTGCATGTAACCAAACGTGGAGGGAATATTCACTCTCTCTCTGTATTTCAGTAGATTATTGCCTCTCCAGTTCCAGTTAACACCTACACATCTCTCCACACTCACAAAACCCTGCATGATTTTAACATGTAGTAATCACACACACACAGGTTTGACAGATAAAAGAACACCTACATCAATGGAAGGACTCGGGAGCATGTGTATATGAGAGATGAAAGCCTTATGCAACACACTGCATCCCATAACAGCCCTTCGTGTCACTCCAGCTCAAACACACACACACTCACACATAGGTGGGAGCTCAGGAAATTGAACCAATGTTCCTAATGTGAGAATGCATGCTGCAGAAATATACAGTACTGTAACAATTGTGGAATGAGTTAATGTTTGAACAGGCTCCAGACAGACAAATACCCCGTAGTACTCTTTTCACATTCCTATACAAAAGACATGCAAGAATACGGGATTTAAAGGAAGAGTCAGTTATTCTCGGAAACTATTCTTTGAGCTTCAAGCTCAAATCAAAACAATATCCGTCTGCTGTTTGGAGTATTCTGCCTTCCTGGAGACCCTGAATGGAGTCCTGTATGGGGCTCCAGTAGGGGACTCCATAGTTTTACTGGGAGACTTAAATGCGCACGTGGGCAATGATGAAGATACCTGGAGAGGAGTGATTGGGAGGAACGGCCTCCCTGCTCTAAACCAGAGTGGGCGTTTGTTGTTAGACTTCTGTGCTAGTCATGGACTGTCTATAACAAACACCATATTTAAACATATGGATGCTCATAAGTGTGCGTGGTACCAGCTAGGGATGTCACGATACCAGAAATGTAGTAATCAATACCAATACCAGTGAAATTCCACGGTTCTCGATACTCATTTCGATATTATTAAATTTTTACGAAATTATATATTTAAATATATATTGTGTTTATGTGTGTATTTGTATATATATATGTAAATTATTTTTATATATATTTACACACATTATAAAATATCCACATGTACTTAATTAATTATATGAGACTCTAGCTGTTTATGTAGCCATACATTACCAGTTATTAAAAGATTGGCATATCAAGCTCATAATGTTGTATTCTGAGACTGCCATCAAAGATAAAGTCAATTGTCAGCTCTTCTGAGGCTGCAGGGGTTACCTACAGTATGTGCCATTTGATTGGCTACTGTAATATTGTCTGTAGCATGCATTGTCTAATGTCCGGTGCTCATTGAAATCTAAAGACTGTGGCTTTGTGTGGCCTGCTCGGGGCTCCAAGGAAGTACCACCGGGACCTCTGTGAGTGCTCCCAGGCGGGTAAACATTCACAGAGATCCCAGTCGGTGCCCTGGAGGAATCGGCAAGCGCGAGGCAATAAAACGTTGGTTAAAATGCATTGTAGTAAATTACAGCATACAAACGTGAATGCTTGCAACGCAAATATGCGACGTAGTCCTACATATTTTATTAGCTTAAAGTCTGATTTTGTTTCACTTTCGCCAGGCAATTGTGTTTATCAAATCTTTATAAGATGGAAACTATGGCTGGAAAGTTTGAAGGCACTGTTTGCATATCTTACGGTGCTGGGTTTTTGTGAATATATTATTCCATTATAATCCGCCTGGAATGCAAAGTAGCCTACTTGCTATTTTTCCTTTCGACAAGTGGAGGCGGAGCAGCAGCTACACTTCTACGGTACCGTATGCATCCAGGACGGATATCCGGTACCTACGGTACTGTACAAAAACGAGTACCGTAATATTTTCAGAATTTTGGTATTGACTTGGTACTGAAGTATCGGTTCTTGTGACATCCCTAGTACCAGCCAGTACCAGTACTAGGTAGAAGATCGATGACAGATTTTGTGATTGTATAATCTGACCTGAGGCCGCATGTTTTGGACACTTGGAAGAGAGGGGCAGAGCTGTCAAGTGATCACAATCTGGAGGTGAGTTGGGTCAAGGGGTGAGGGAAGATGCTACATCATCTACCATAGCAGAAGCAAAGAACCGGGTGTGGAAGAAGTTTGGAGAAGCCTTGGAGAAATACTTTCGGTCGGCACCAAAGTATTTCTGGAAAACTGTCCGCCACCTCAGGAGGGGGAAGCAGGGAACCATCCAAGCTGTGCACAGCAAGGATGGGACACTGTTGACCTCAACTGAGGAGGTAATTGGGTGGTGGAAGGAACACTTTGAGGA
>JAODTR010017403.1:0-25832 GCA_025399935.1 Amblyopsis rosae
TGCTACAGCCAAGTTGTGCTGCTTCAAGCTAATGCCGCTAGCTGCTACAGCCAAGTAGTGCTGCTTCAAGCTAATGCCGCTAGCTGCTACAGCCAAGTAGTGCTGCTTCAAGCTAATGCTGCTAGCTGCTATAGCCAAGTAGTGCTGCTTCAAGCTAATGCTGCTAGCTGCTACAGCCAAGTAATGCCGCGTCAAGCTAATGTTGTGCGTGTGTGTGTGTGCGTGCGTCCAGGGAAACTATGAGCCAGGGAAGCGCCACTGGCTTAAGGTGAAGAAGGACTACCTGAACGAGGGTGCAATGGCCGACACAGCGGATCTGGTGGTGCTGGGGGCGTTCTACGGCAAGGGCTCCAACGGTGCGTTTTAAGTACTACTGCCTCTAGGGGTGCTTGGGGGTACTGCAGCAGCAGTTGTATTGTCGCGGGTCGGTGGGTTCGGATAAGCTTATCGGAAAATGTTGCGGTTGGGTCGGGTCAAAGCGTTGCAAAGCAACATTCCAACCAAATAAGATCTACTGAAACATTGTGTGTCTCTCAAACACACACACACACACACACACACACACACACACGCATTATACATATGCATATCGGCGGTGGAGATCCTCTCATGCCCTGGCTGTCAGTATTCTACATTAGCTATACCCAACTATAAGTTGTTTAGGCCCAGGTAAACTTTGTTTATTTAATAGGCCTTATTTATGTAATTGTGTATTATGTTAGCGTAGCATAACAGGTAAATGATCAAATGAAATGGGCATTTAGCAAGGCAGTAGCCTACCTGTCTCCAGAGACATTCTTTGGTGGCTCTGCTCTGCATTATTGTCTGCACAAGGCTATGTCCCTTTGAAACTTGTGTTAAATTAGAAATCGGTATCTTTTATATCGCCATTGCTTTGGAGGGTTGAAAGGCAAGTTGGCCAATCACTTAGCACCTATTTCTGGCCAACCTCCAAAAGCAGTGGTCCCCAATCCTAGTCCAGCAGCCCTCCAGGACCAGGATTAGGGAACCCTGTCCAAAAGTAAGGCAATGAGCCAGATCAATGCATTTGTCAAGTGGGGGTACTACTACCCCTAGAGGGTGCTCACAGGTACCACAGGGGTTATGATAATCTTCTAAGAATAATAATGGCCCCCTTTTATTCTCGACCTCTGTTTAAGCATATACACAGACACTGGTGACATTTAAATTCTGAAATGCTTTATCCTGGAGCCATTAAAGGTACACATTTTTTATTTACTCTAATATTTTGTAGAAACAAACATTAGCATTCTATACTCTATATACCTACAGTATATTTAAATGCGTTTGGTTGTATTGGCAAACATTTTTAAGGGCTACTTTGGCATAGCAAATAATTGCTATGGGATGGGGTACAGAAGACAAAGAAGTTAGAGAACCCCTGAGCTAGACATCACGAGGCAGAACAAAAGTGCTGGAGCTTAGTAGCAACCGCTAAGGCGACTCTGATGAGAGTAGCCACTTAAGCTTACTGAAGGCAAACGCACTCCCACGGCAGTAAACCGTAACAAATTGGAACCATTATCATCACAAGTCATTCCTCTGTGCGTTGGCGTGACAATGGACCCGTTGTTGTAGGACAAATGGCCATAGCCCGCCTGTAGTGTTTCCGTTGGCACGAACGCGGCAGAATTGCTGTTCACGCGAGGCTGCACATACTCGTCCATAACGAATGTAGGAAACGCTACACACACCCTCACCAGCATCTGCTTCAGCTCACTGCGGAGGGACGTCTGAAGATGGAACCGTGGGGGTGTGTGTGTGCGCTGTAAAGTGCAGAGGTATCGAGGAGTGCAAACCGGCTCCGCGCTCTAGTGTAGGGCGAGCAACGACAACACCCGGCCATAGGCTTCCCAATGCATTTTACAATGTGTGGGACGGAGATTCTGGCCTTGAGAATTTGACGTTAGCAAGCGTCCATTCTTGAGATTTACTGATCCTGCCTTTTAAGACCAAAGCCACCAATACAAGCTCTCAGCTGTAGGTAGGGCATGCGCTCTTTGAGTCTGAGACCACCAGGCTTGTCTCTGCTTTAATTATCAGTCTGGGAACTCTCAAATCGTAGAGGCCAACATTACGGATAGTAAAGTGCGCTCTTGCACCATAAGGATGGTTTTACCTAGCCTCTAGTGAGACCATCCTGATCCACAGCGAGACATTGACGAAAGTATCCGTCTGGAAGCCCTCAATTCTACAGTGTTTGTCATAAGGGCAGTGCTAATACATACGAGTGTTGAAAACCAGAGCAGCGATGGGAACCGAGAGGTACGCTAATGGCATCGTCTTGAGGAAATGGTTCTGATTGTACCTAGTCGACATACCCTTTTTACATTTAGTGGTCCCAGAGTGATGTATTTTGTAGTAATAAGTAGTAATGTCTCGCGGTTGGCCTGCAGGGGGCATCATGTCTAGCTTCCTCATGGGTTGCTATGACCCGGAGTCCAGGAAGTGGTGCACCGTCACCAAGTGCTCTGGAGGCTATGACGACGCCCTCTTGGCCCGCCTCCAAAATGAGCTGGACATGGTCAAGATCAGCAAGGTTGGTGGAGAGAACACTTGGTTAAGGCCCGTCTGTGTGAGCCCATGCAGTTAAACTGAAGGTTAATTCTGTCTCAATGTCTGTGTGTGTGTGTCTTTCTCTTTGTGTCTGTCTGTCTGTGTCTCTGTGTCTGTCTCAATCTGTCTGTCCGTGCGTGCGTCTGCTTGCCATTCTCTAGGAGCCCAGCAAAATCCCTGGATGGATGAAAGTAATCAAGAACTATTACCCAGATTTCATTATTCGGAATCCCGAGGTGAGATCGTTGCACAATTCGACAAATTTGTATTTCCCAATGAGCCTTTTAATGCACAGCCCAAGCTGTGGCATTGCAGCCATCAAGTGATGTGTTGAATATCTTTTATATATATATATATATATATATATATATATACTTTTCTCTTGTAAAAATATTAAGATGGTAATCTTTTCACCCAGGACATTAAACGGCAGATTTAAGAATCAAAAAAGCCATGCAGGAAAATGGTAAACTATAAGCTCTGGATTTCGATATCAGCAAAATCACAGGACAGTCAAACACATGTTATACTGGTGGTATTAATAATATAATTACTATACTGTATAATATTTTTAATGTGTAAAAGAGTTCGTAATTGGAAGAATAGTCTAATAGCAATAGCCCTACTCATTTCCCATCAGCCGTCCGTCCAAGCAAATAAAGGTCTGCTGCCTGCATCGTTTCACTTCACCTTTATTCTGAAAGGCTTTTGGGCAATATAACCCAGTAATTGAAAATAAGTGACCACCTTTATTTAGGATTAACTGTCATAACATCAATGTAGTACATGCCAATTTTCCAAGACAGTCAAGATGTCCACCCAGTTATTAGGCTGAACTTTTTTTTAAAGATTTCTCCCATTACTGTTAATTACACTATGTTGGATGTAAGGATGTTATGTTCAGCTGTCTAACACAGTCCCGCCCCTGGGCAGAAGGTCCAATATCTCTGAGAACTCTACGGTGTATATATTAATAGATCACGTGCAACTTGGTTATTATTTTATTAAAGTTTTATATTATCAGGAAAAGACTCATTCGAATCTCTTTTCAAGAGCGTCCTGGGTTAGTCCTGATGACACTGCTCACAGTATGCTAACGGAATGTTTGTTACTACGACAACTGGTGTTGTGAAATGCTCTGGTGCTGTACAGCATTTAGCAGACGACTTGATCCAGAGCAACGTAGCGATCAGTACATGTAAACACACAAGTCTCTTTCCGTAATGCACGTTGTCGGCATGGCCTGACGTCTGCACCAGGCCTTAGAGAAGCTTCTGTCCTGTCCTCCGCCTCACAGCCGGACGTGATTCATATTTAAGGCATGCATGTTGCTTACTCCCCTCTGCAGGAGGCGCCGGTGTGGGAGATCACGGGCGCCGAGTTCTCCAAATCGGAGATGCACACGGCTGACGGGATCTCCATCCGCTTCCCCCGCATGACACGTATCCGTGATGACAAAGATTGGAAGACCGCCACCAATCTGCACCAGCTGAGAGTATGCCTGCTCATTACTGATCCATAGGCTCTCTGCAATGAACCACTAGCTAATAGCACAACATAGTAATATAAGCCTCCATTAAAATTGGATGTATATTTTATTGAAGAAAACTAGATAAAAATGCTCCTGTTATGACCCTGTGGATGAGCAGGACCAGCTGTTTAACAACCACTGCTGTAAAGCAATGTCCTCCTGGGAACCATTAACGGCGTTTTTATTTTGCCCTATGGGAGAGAATGTTTAAGCCCAAAACAGTGCGGTTCATTTGATATTTAGTAATCTCTTTACTGCCTGCCTGTGGGGCTGACGCTGTAATAAAAAAGGTCATTCCACCGTTGGTGTTCAGTGTGTGGTGGCAGGCGACGTGCCTTGCCCACAATGCATGCCGCACACTCTCACGTGTTCGTAACCTGCTCAGGAGCTGTACCGCATCTCAAAGGAGAACTGTGACTTCGAGGTGACAGCCGGAACGTCCAAGGCCAGCGATGACAAAGACTCGTCAGGAGGGGGCAGCGGTGGCAACTCTCCTCCCCCCCCCTCCTCCTCGTCCTCCACCACCCACACAGTGCCCAAGAAATCACCCGGTATGTTACAGTACACGCCTGTCTACGGTCTACATTGATGTGGATACAGTGGTATTGGTGGCATGCTATACGGTGTATAGAGCGGAGTTCACATATCTTGACGGAGACCGTAACTCCTTCAAGGTGCTCTCTTCCCTATATATTTTAAAACATTAACATAGTAGTGAGCAACAATTATTTTTATGTAAATGTGTAGAAAAAATTAAGAAATCTATAATTATAAATGATTGACTATCTATGAAATTGAAGTAGTAGTTAATAAGTTACTATAAGCAGGTCCGGCAGTAGGCTGCTTATATTTAATGCCCATTCACTCTACTCACCGTGTTTCTTTACTTTTCCTCCTAACCCCTGTGCGTAGGCCTGGTCTGGTCTAGTCACATTGTAATAATGCCGTCTGCGTCAGCAAAATGTAGTCGGTAAAAATGGTTCCACTTCGTCTGTCAGTAGCTACTTCGAGTGTGATGGACGTCTTCACGTTTAGTGTAACTTCAACATTCATAAGTTAATATAACTAAATTCAATGCATTCTCACCCCAGCCAAAGCCAGCCCAGCCAAGGCCAAAGCTGTGAAGTCGGAGTCCCGAACTCCAGCAGGCCCCAGCGTAAAGAAGGTAGATTGAACATTATTATTAACCCTCTGAACCAGAGATCCGCGCCGGCGTGGATTTTGCATACATTTATATTTCGTATATCTTCGGATAGGTAAGAACTAGAAACAGTTTTTTTCCCCAGTTTTTTTTCCATGTCACACTTGGCCCAGGCAGCCGATCTGTGTGACCGGGGGCCTTATCAAAGGGCTTTTGAAGCGGCTATAAGCGACTGCAAGCGGAGCACCTAACGTGTTCACTAAGCTACCTCTACATCATTCCAGGCAAAAACATGTGCAAGCATTCACAGCAACGGACAGCCGAAGCCAAAGCAGACTTCTCAGGTGTTGAAGCCGCGTGATGACAAGGTAGGAAAATATATATTATATGCACTGCCACATTTACACCTGGCATTAATTACATGTACTGGAAAGAGCTATGGTTCTGTGTACAACACAGAAGCTGGCCTGTCAGGTTCAAAAGGCCCAACCCCACCTTCCAAACGTTGGACCTGGAAGTGCCACTTCTGACCACCTTCTTCCTCGTCCTCCCACAGACGCTGCTGGACATCTTCACGGGCGTGAAGCTGCACCTGCCCCCCGCGGTGCCGGACGGTGAGCGGCTGCGGCGCTACTTCGTGGCGTACGACGGCGACGTGGTGGCAGACTTCGACGCAGCCTCGGCCACGCACACCCTGGCCGAGCCCGAGCCCGACAGCCAGGCCCGGCGGGTCACCACCAGCTGGGTCTGGGAGTGCATCCGTAAGAGGCGCGTGCTGGCGCCCTGCTAGTGAGCAGTGACACCTAGTGGTCACTTCTGAATATGCAGTATATTCCAAAAGCAGTGGTTACTTTTTGTTTTTTATTGGCGGTGTGGACGCAGATCTTACCAGATGAGGTGCTAGTTATGTTATGTTTCCTCACTTAGGGGATCAGAATAACAATTGGGTGACAGTCATTAAGCTATTTGTTTTCATCTTTCAAATCTGGAACTTATGAATGTGGGGCCTGTAATTGGGGTGGGCTCAAAACCATCAGTTACTGCAGAGAAAATGCTTATGGATTACGTAAGATCCAGCTGGTGCAAATCATGACAGACATTTGACCTGGCGAATAAAGTATTGTAACTGTACAGGCAGACTGATATTTCTAGCAATGTGTTACTGCTAGTTAGTTTTTTATTAGCGCAGCTCACCAAGGTTTGACTGCTGTTGGAATGGCCACGATGAAATGTCTAATAAATGGAATCCAGCAAAGTAGTAATACTGGTGCTTATTTTCAACAATCCATTTGCATTCCAGCTACTCCCAGTAAAATTTTAGTATAAGGCATTTTTATTTGAAGGTTACAAATAATGCATTAAAATAAAACAACCATATAATCTCTGAATTGGGCTTTTGTAAATACTTGTTCTCCCTTGGAGTTACATTTTTAATTTCAAAAAATATTTGGACCACTTAATAATGCTCTAACAGCAGAATTCCTCATAAAAATAATGCCCTCCACAAAGACACATTAACTATTCATATGTGTCTTGTTCCCTGTTGAGTGGTGGTGATTAAAAAAAAAAAAAAAAAACACTAAATCATCACTCTTCATTCACCAATAAAGTAATCCAGTTTTTACTGACACCTAATCACATGTAACGGTTCTAATTAAAATTTAATGGCATCTATGTGCAAATTAAACCTCAGTTTTGAAGCAGACAAATTAAATAAGCCATGTAGGCGTGATAATTCAACATGATACCAAAGATATCTGTAGCGCGTAGCACTGTATTATAGTATGTATGTATAATCCTTTTACTGCAAGCTGGTTTGGCAGACACAGTATGGGGTAGGAGAATAGTGTACATTCATACATGAATGCAGATTAATTCAGCACCTGTCACATTCGGCACCAGCAACGTCACGTGGGCATGCACAGGTTGAGTGTGCTGTAGTCTGAGACGCTCAGCAGGAATCTGAGTCATCAAGTTTTCGTTTGCCCGTGTTCACCCCTTCTGATCCACTCCACATCTTCAAGTCAAACTCTTCCTTGATGTGACAAGGCTGCGGAGAAGAGCACAAGAGCCTTTATTGTCAAGACGTGCCAAAGATTAAACGCTATAGTCAAGTGAACGTTTTATCAAATTATGCGACAATGATACAAAAGGGTTTCTAGTTAGTGGTCACATCTGCTCGTCTTAAAGGGGTACACACTCAACGCTCACATGGCTAACAACAACAGGGAGGAGTTGGGCTGTCTATATAGGCTGTGGGTTGGACAACGCTCACATGGCTAACAACAACAGGGAGGAGCTGGGCTGTCCATATAGGCTGTGGGTTGGACAACGCTCACATGGCTAACAACAACAAAGCGATCATTTGTGTTTTACTGCTTTTAGATTGTGTTTCTGCTGTACAGATGCACAAGATGCTGGTAGAACCACCGTGGCTCTAGAACCACTTCTGTCTGTGCATAGCGCACTGTTCCAGTGTACGGATATGTCCGTCATGGCTATGTCAACATTTTCAATTTCAGAATTTCATGCATTTAATATCAGAATGATACGGCGTACATTTAGAGCAGAGCGGACCCAAAGCGGAAACGCCCGCATGCATTGTGCAACGGCCTTTAGGCAGTCTAACCAATCGCTCTCTACCTCCATTTCTGAATTGTCACACTTATCGCTGATTGATCTGCCATCCGGAGTGGCTGAGCGAACATTAAAGCCAAACAGGGTTTCCAGACCATAATATCAATGATCAGGGCGGAGCCAGGCTCAATGTGCTTCAGAATGGCGGTAGAGGTAGATGAAACAATACAAACAGTTGTAGCAATGCTGGTCAATCCTTTACATTTAGCCTCCAAGTCTAACGTACGTGGGATGCAGATTGTGAGTCCAGATCCTAAGTGCACATGGCTAGTAGAGGAGTGCCTGTACCTATAAAAACCCTGACTGGTTTTACAGAAAGGAGGGGGAAAGCCGACGCCACTGACGGGCCTCTGGCAGGTCCATTACTCAGCGCACGGTCCGTTAACTCTCAGCTAGCTAGCTAGCTACCTGTCTGGAGGACTTGATCAGCGCTGCGGTGCGCCAGCTGCAACGGAGCGAGCCCTGCTCGCCGACACGCTCCAGCAGGACTCTGGTTCTGGGAGCGTGGCTCCACGACAGGCCCAGGCCGACTTGCACGTCCCCACTGCCTCCTCTGGTTACATAATTGGTCACCTGCAGCCCCACACAGCGACACCATTAGCATGAGGGGAGTGATTTTTCCGTCAGGTTTCTAGAAATAGCAAACGTATTCGTTCTGATAGTTAATTCGTTTATTAACACTGGAGATGTTAAGGGCCCTGAGAGGGAAGACACACTGTGACTGGAAAGAGGGTCATTATTTACGTTTCACAATGCACTAGGAATACCAACTCCTTACCAGAGCAGCAATGTGGAAGTCCTTTGCGATTGCCTTAAGCGCCCCAGCGACTTGCATCATGAGGGACATGCCTGAAGGAACACAAGTATCAACCCTTTGCCTGTGCACAGTTCTGTAGGCTTTTACTAAAACTCTGCAGGCATTTCTGCACCATTTAAGCAAGCCGAGGATGCAATCTTGGCTTGTGGAATTTTCGCACTTATTCCAAATGGTTTCACTTGGGATGGCAAAGCCAAAAGGGAAATCTATCTTATTATCTGCAAATTGCTCAAATAATGGTTTTATACTATAATACAATTGCAATGGACATTTTCTAAATCTGTGTGTTTTTTTTTTTACTTCCACAATACAAGCAATGGAAGTGAATTTTCCATCAGGAGAGTTCAGATACTAGAGTCACTATTGTGACATTAGTTCATTTCAGTGCTATAGGTTTAATTCGCCTGAAGAGGTTTAGCCGTTTTTAGGGCTGGCCCCAAATATTCGATTACTCGGGTATGCGTTCGTTGGGTACGTATTCGATTTAAATATTGGGATTTGAGGATTTGTTTTTTCACATTATGTGTGCATGTTTTCCCATTAATCCCTACTGTCTCCATATAAACCCACATGTTGAAATGTAGTTGACTGCCCTACACTGTGTCATCAACACAACTGGCTCCGTTTGTAAGAAGAGAGCGAGGCTATTCATTCAACACACACTCTTATTGGCTAATACAGGAGGTATATGCTATTTGACAGCTCTGACTGGTTCAATTGACATGTCAAAGTGGCCATTTTGAGCACATGGCTATGTTTGCATGTGTGCTCACTGTCAAATTGAATATTACTTCTGTTACACATCTTAATTATAGTTTAGTGTTTTAAATGTTTTTTAGTTTTTTAGAAAGAGTATTCGAATACTTGTTCAGAAATACCATCCAGTATTCGAAACCTGTAAAATGGTATTCGGGACAGCCCTAGCCGATTTGGTTGCTGGCTCTAAACAATTGATGTTTACCCAGTAAACAAATGTTAAAAAAGCCAGTTTACTCACACTCGTTACCCACTGGCTTGCTACAATATCTGTAAACAAGAATGGCATGAATGGCACGTACCTTCATTTTGCTTGCACCCCAAAACAGGAGCAATAACCGCTGACACTGAGTCCACTATCACTGCTTTAACGGAACCGCCACCAACAGACACCTGACATGAATAAAAGAATCAGAAGGGTTTGGACATCCCTGCTTCAACATGAACACAGGGGACTCCACAGACCTGCTGAAGACCTCCGCGGCGCAGCTTGTGCAGGCGGCCGAGCAGAGCGTAGATGTCAAATATGCGGAAGACGTGAATCCTCTGAAGAGCCTGCATCTGAGATGTCAATCAATAAACATGTGGCGGGTTACACGCATGCTGACGACTTGTTTGACGTCCTTCAGGACGTGGACAGTGTGGTTCAACCATGGCTTTGTACAGGAGCAGCACCAGAGACATTATAATAATAATAATAATACATTTTATTTTTTGGACGCCTTTCTAAAGACTCAAGGACATCTTAAATTTTTACATTTCAAATACATAGATATAAAACAGTTGGCTGAAATACACATATTACAGTAATAGACATTTTATCAGAGAAATATATACAAAATAAAATAAAACCGTCAGGTGAGAGTAGATCAACGGGTCAAATGACATAGGCAACCTTGAAGAGGTGGGTTTTGAGGAGTTTAAGATAGAATAGTGTGGAAGAGTGTGGTTCAGCCATGACTTTGTACAGGAGCAGCACCAGAGACATTATAGAAGTGACAAAGGTCCGTAGAGGCAAATATGGCGGTTGGGAGAAAAGAGCCAATCGTGTGCTTTATAATGACCAAGACTTATTACGGTACGCCAATCGTGTGCTTTATAACGACCAAGACTTATTACGGTAAGCCAATCGTGTGCTTTATAACAACCAAGACTTATTACGGTAAGCCAATCGTGTGGTTGCACTGACTAAAGCAGACAGCTGTGCATGCCTAGTAGAAATATAATCTCTAGGATAAAAAGGCTTTTACCTTACCAAGATGGCTGCCCGTTGGCCAGACATTCCTATAAGGGCTTTGACCTCACCAAGATGGCTGCCCGTTGGCCAGACTTGCCTATTAGGACTTTGGTAGCACTCACCTGCTCCTCTTGGCTGCTGGACTGGGCCTGAAGCATCTGAAGCAAGCGTCCAGCTGACAAGCCTCCTGTGGTATCTATGTAGACGACGCTCTGTTTCAGGTGGTGGGCGATGTGCACCGCTACGCTGAAACACACCTGGGTGGTGACAGAGGCAGAAGCAACGCAGATGATCCTGAATCATTATGCACTGTATTGTGCTGTTCTGTAAATCAGGGGAGGCAAACTCACTCAGAGAAAGGGCCAAAATGAATGTCGGGGGCCAAACAGTCAAATAAGTGCTCTCTTATATTCTTTAATTATGGCCACGCACAAACAAGTAAACAGGGTACTCATCAGATATCCACCTTTCTTGAAAGCCCCTGCTGTCGGAGACCAGTTTTTGTTTCTTTTGGGAGGCTTGTGTAATTTAAACAACATCATATGTCCATCATAACTGGCCCCGCAGGCCAGATATGGCTCGCGGGCCTTGAGTTTGATATGCCTAATATGGATTATCTGACTGCCAACTAGTTTTACATTTAATCAACAATGTTTTAAGATTGTCATATTGACCAATGCTTGTGTGTAACTGTTACAATCAGAGACATTATAGACGACAAAGACAACTTCAGGGAATTCTGAATAGAACTCCAAGGGGAAGTGTGTGTGTGTGTGTGTGTGTGTGTGTGTGTGTGGTGGGGGGGGAATGAGTCCTTAACGACAAATATTCCGGTTGGAGGAAATCAGTCAGCCATCTGTTATATTATGACCGCCTCTTACAGTAACCTATTTAGCTAATCGTGTAGTTGCACGGACCCAAGCCAACAGTTGTGCACATATGGCTGTACAGTTTAACCTTCTTATTATTAAGCCGTATTTTGGGGCAAGGTCACTAAATGTTTTTTTTTTTTTATCAGATTTGACTTGACAGTTTACATGTGCTTCAATATCATTGAAAGTGCAGCTCTGGCTCTCCCCCCCATTCATTTAGATAGGGTCTGGCCTTATCAAGATGGCTGCCTTTAGGAGGGTGTCAAGAGGAGAGTGACAGCAACACATTTATAAATCACTTGTTTCAGGACTCAAAACAGCTTCAGACCCTTAATGTGGAGAACACAACTGTCAATCAACAGTAATGTGATGGAGATGTGGGCGTGTACCTGTGATTTGCCACTCCCAGGGCCCCCTGCGAGCTCCGTGACCTCTCCGGTGTGCAAGCCGGAGTCCAGGAGCTTATCCAAACTGTAGGAGGAACATTCATCTCAACTCAATACCATGTGGAACAGTGAACAAAACGTCACTCACTCCACGTAAGTGAAGCTGCATCAACCTGACACGGTCCCTTGAAAAGGGTCTCATGGGGTCTCAAGGGTGTCACGGACCGTGATGGGCAGTAAATAGTTACTAGTAACTAATTACTTACTTTATTCTTACTTTTTTCAGTAATAGTAGTGTAACTAATTACTATTTCCAAAACAGTAATAATATTACAATTACTAATCCAAGTAATGCTGCATTACTGCATTACAAGAACAAGATTTCTGGTCCTAGCAAACTTAGGGTAGGCTAATTGAACCAGCCTGTCCATTCATCTGGTTTGAGAGGCTGCAATGTTTTCACTTTGGCTGATTGTTGACTCCTAAGGTTCATTATTGTTCCAATAAAGAGGATTCAATTCTAAATCTGGCTACACAGGTTGTCATTTATCTGAAGGGGCGAGGCAGGGTAGTGATTATAAAAGTAATGTAGTAATGTAACTAGTAACGTACCTAATTACTTTTAATACCCAGTAATAAGTAATATTATTTTGAAGGAGAAATAAGTAACTTATTACAATTCCTGAGTAATTTGCCCAACACTGGTCATGGAGTGCCTATGCCTGTGGCTGTCTTTTAGTTACATACCTATGAGGCAAACCCTTTCATCCATCCTCTGACTTGATTCCGCTTTGACCATACGCTTTTTTAAAATGATCATCATCATCATCATCATCAAGTTCCAATTAAAAAGAGACAGGGTTGGTCATTCTCGAGAGCGCTTGTTAACTTCGAGCTCAAATCAAAACAAACTCCCTCAGAAGCTCCGCCCCCCACACATTGAAACGCATTGCCAAGCCAAGAGGCGTTGTTGTTGTGAGTGGTGTTCATCACTTTGTTTATAATCCTATTCACGGAACCAGGGCTGTGTAGAAGTACCAGATTACATTTTCAGCACACATAGAACGGTAAAATAGCAAAATGCGAGGAGATTTGATTGATTCATGACAGATTGGCGTCCAATTAGAGGTTTTATTAGCCAAATGCTAAAGTGGGTAATGGACACACCAAGTTAGTTCTATTGGCGCAAATAGTCGCCATAGACGTATATGCACTTTTTTATTTAACTAATGATTTCTCAGACCCTCAGGCAATAGGACCCCACTTTGAGAACCACTGCTCTAGGCAGCGTTGGTCCATGTAATCCATGTCAGGCTTCTATGAACTCTTTTGCTCAATCAGCAGTAGATGACCTTGGCCTGACATTGGCTGGATCTTTACTGGGCAGTGGCAAATTCAGACATATATTCTGTCTGTGTGTGTATATTCTGCACACACACACACACACGCACGCACGCACGCACGCATGCACACGCAAACAAACACAAACACAGTACCCTGTAGTGCTCAACCCAGTCCCGCCACTGCTATTATATCCTTTTCTAAAAAGTGCTTAAATATTTTCCCTTGCCGATTCTCCCTCAAACAAACAAACAAACAAACACACACACACACACACACACATATTCTCTATACTTCAACCATCTCGAGCCTTAAAGCCTGGTATTGCTGTGGCTGGCTGTGTGGGCACAGACTCTGTTAGACTGACACATACCCGACTCCTCTATGACAATTGGCGCAGCCTTTATGATTGGTCCTAATGAGTACATGCTGTTATCTGACCTCGGTAAAATTGCAGCATACTCTAGCTCTGCCAAACTTTAGCCTGAGAAATAGGTCAAACCTGCCAAATTAGCTCAAAAACGCAGACACGCTAAGGGTAATAGCAAGCCCACTCTACTGATGGGTGATTACAGTGTTTTAGTGGGGAATATTACAGTCATCGACAGAAGTCGACAAAGTGCAGCCCTGTACCCTTCTCTCCAGACATTACTACTAGTATAGTAGAATGTGCCTCTCTTCCTGGGGACTGTTCAAGGTCTTTTCTATCCTGACACTTTTAAAGTCATTCTTCATTATTTTCTTGGCACTGTGTATAGGCTTCAGAGTAGCGGCCTGTGCTGATGTGCGACAGCGACACCATACTGTGTCATCCACATAGTCAAGGTCTCTGGGCTTGGACGCCAAGCACCACCAAAGGCTTGCACTGTGATGAAAGCAACCACTGCTTGACAATGGAGAGATGCTGAGCGGATGTATTCTTATGTTATCACTGCTTTTCACTTCATGAATCACACAGGCAACGGCATATTGAATATTTGTGGGTCTCTTCCCTGCCTATAAACAGACATGTTTCACATTGCAATAAAATGAGAATAACAATTCCACTGATAGATTATGACTTAGCATTGAGGTAAGTTAGTGCCTTCCTGCAACGCAGTTATTAATATATACGGATCCAGGGCTGTTTAGAAGTATAAGATTATTTTTTCAACACGCACAGAGAACGGTAAAATGTGAGATATTTGGTGAATTTGACTAAATGTGTATTAACTTACAATTGGCTTGCAATAGCTAAATTTATCTTTAATGGGCAATTATAGCTAAGAATTTGAACACATTGCTAGTAAAAGAGAGGGAAACACAGAGTTGAGAAACTGCTGTGACAACATGCAAAACTACAGGCTATTTTTGGATGTGACGTCAGAAGAGTTTATCAGCAGTAAGAACACATCTTTATTTGTTGATGTCATCACTCAGAAAAGCTGTTTTTGCAGGGATTTTGTAGATTCCATTTATTCCAGCATCATTCAATTTAAACTTGAAACTGAATCTGCTGCCGCTATCAAATCATTGAAACCAATGCTCATTTTCTGTTTAATTGCCACACTGTCTGCCCATGTGTGACGGAGATCGTCCATCCCCCTCAGGGAATCAAACCCTGATCTCCCATGCAGAGAGCGGACGCTCCCACAAGGCAGGCCAAAAACCCATGGGCCCTGGCTTGCGTCGCCAGAGCGTCCTATGAGGTGTCGAAGAGTGAGGATTAACACCGCACAGCTACCTGCTGGCCACCGTTACACGTGTACAGTAGGAATTAAAAAAATGTCATGCCAATAAGATTTAAATTCAATTCTACTCTCCTAGCACAAGCAAAATCATTAAAATTAAAAAATTGTAAAAGAGTCCAAGCACACATTTCCCCAATGCATGTCATACTTTTTTTTTTGGTTAATGTTCACTGGCATGAGAACATAAAAACAGGGTGCGAAGTTCCACCCAAAAAGTCTTGAGGCAGACCTAAAATAAACAGTTTCACTGGCTTCAAACTCGTCTCCGTGGAACGGTTTGCTTTCATCGGCTTTGACTTCATATACGGCAACCAGCAGAAACTGACTGGTTAAGGAACCAGTATAAACCTCCTCTGGTCTAAACAAAGCATGATAGCTGGCCGCCAGGCCATGTCACACATATACCTTTTGCTATATTTGAAGAGGGAGGTGTTTCCCGAAATTCACGTGTTTTATAACCTACTATATTTTTTGTTTGCAGTTTCAAATGTAGCATTAAACTAGGGTAACGGTTTTATGTTATATTTGTTTTTTTAATATACTGTGTGTGTGTGCATTTCAGATTTCCTCAGTGTGTCACTAGAGATGGAGACACTGTTTTAGATGGGTAGGCTTTGATTCATAGTAGAAAATGTGTCCCCCCCCCAATGTAAAAACTCACTCCTACATCCTTGTTAATGTTCCATTCAACATTTATATCCACAGAAGTATTTTATTAGCATATCTAGCCTCTTGCAGCAAGTCTGTGGGCCAGCCAAATAATTTCTGCCACAGCATTGGCTGTAAAGTCTAGCCTGAAATAATCTGCTGCATATAAAGATGCGCCTCTCCTGTTATTGTCTGCCCTTCAAACAAACAGTCTGTCCTTCACATAACGTCTGACACACTGCGCTGTCTACTTCAGTGGTTCTCAAACCTGTTTGGCTCATGTACCCCCTTTCAATTATTTTACAAACCAAAGTAACCTTAATCTTGTATCCCCAGTAACACCCTAGAAGAGAACAACCTAAATATAGGTTTTGATCATATAAAGGTACAAAACAAAAGTACTTTTTTGCTTCAAACCTGCAAAACTACATGATAATATACTGTAAATACATTATTTAACAATTTGTACCTTTAATGGGTCCAAGAGAAAACGGATCGGACGAAGATATTTGTATTGTTGCTAAATCACTTGGGCAGTACATACTAGAGACATCATTCAATCAACCCCTCTCCTCACCAGTAGAGGGCAGCCATGGCATGCTCCACCAACATGAAGGTGATATTACTATACTAAGCTTTCTTCACCAGTAGAGTGCAGCTCTCCTCACCAGTAGAGGGCAGCCATGGCACATTCTACCAACATGAAGATGATATTACTATACTATGCTCACCACCTCCAGTGTAATCACACATTAAATATAAGTAGGCTGAAATGCCATGTTTAACCTTAGAAATATTCTAGCACGTAAATTAACCTATTCCTCTTCTGGAAGGTAGGAGAGTAATGTCAGTGTTGCACAGGGTACAAGAGGTCTCGGGTGTTTTAACTTAAACCCTGCAGGGCTTACAGCGCTATGTGGACAGACTCACACGTTACTCATTTTGTACTGAACAACTATTATTCCTGCATCTGATTCTAGGACAGGGATCACTGAAGCACTGTTCTCCATGTAGCAGGTCCAGCCATGCTCAATGTAGCAGGTTATACAGTATTTAGAAGTCTGACTGAGTAACTATGGCTACCAAGAAGCCTCTCAAACCTGCAGGTCATGACCACACCTCATCGTAGGTTAAGGGAAATCACATCGATGACAAATACCGTAACTAAATACCGCCCGTGGCAGTGACATGATAATGTCACCAGTTTAATGTGCCATTTAGATTTGCTATGCAAATGTACTATTCATTCCGCGCTTCTCGTTTTGATAACATTAATTAGCATTCTCTGATAAGTTGGCTCACTAACAATGTAAACACATTTGGTTAATCTATTCTACGCCATTAATGATTTGATCGCAGACACAAGGTGAGACAAATAGTCTAAATGATCAAATTATGCTTTCAGCGGTTCATTTTTGACACGGTTACAAATAAACTATTAGTTGAATGTTCATAGAAACATATTCAAATAAAAACCGGCTTCACGCAGAAAACACAGTCAATAATTTATAAATAACACTAAGTGTTATATACTGCTCACAATCCACAAACCACTGAACATCTCTGCTTGGTGTCTGTGGATCTAATCATACAACTCATTATTTTGCTTGTCTGGATTCTAGCACTCAAGACATCTGCTCCTAGGAAATATGTACTGGAGGGCTATGTGAAATTAATAGGCATGTCCGCTCGATCACAAATTGGCATATTTTCCCACTATGACATGTAAACTTGCTCCGCAAAGTATGAATACTGACAGCGGCTATAGTTAATTGCAAGAAAAATACAAATATTATTAAGCGTCAGTCAACTCTCGCACTAGCTTCTCTGCATGAGGGTGGCCTCGACTGATAAAGATGCTTCAGCTAAATGACTTAACTGTAAATGTAAGTGTCATCTTGGCATCATGTCACACAGCATGCTTTCCTAAACACTTTCCCCAGACCTCGACCACAGCGCAAATAGAACCCCACTGCACTTGGCAATGTAATGAGGCGACCATGGATGTTATAGATGTGATCTGCCTCCCTTGTCGTCGATCCTTTGTTTTCATCAATGGCCAAATGGTGCGCCCCTTTAAATTGCTGCTGCAAGATTGTGGGACAGCCCTTATCTCATGTGTGTAAGTAAGTAAAGTTTATTTATAGCGCACCTTTCACAGACAAAGGTCACAAAGTGCTGTACAGTAAAAGCAATGCAAACAAATAAAATCCTACACCGTACAAAATAAAAGTACATTAGAATATAACACAAAAACCTAACACTATGTTGCAAATTAAAAGCTTGCCGAAAAAGATGTGTCTTGAGGTGTTTTTTTAAAAAGCGGCCACAGAATCTAAGGCTCTCAAGTCTGATGGGAATGGGGGTGTCCTACGCTACAGGATAATAGAAAGGGAGCATTGAAGCACCTTTCCTTAGAATTTAGAGAATTCGACCAGTTCTAGTCATGCGCTGCCCCTAAGGTCCTTCCCACAGTTAGCAACCTTCCTAGGAGTTCCTATTGCATCCTCGCATACTCAGTCACACACACATGCACAGTTGCACACGCCCGCCCGCATGCACGTGCACGCAGTTGCACACGCCCGCCCGCATGCACGTACACGCACGCACACACACACACACACCTCGATAGAACACCATATTGACTGTACTTTTAATTCAAACGTTTGTATTTCGGCCATCAGGCTATTATTAACTAGCCTTGCGACACCGTCCTGATCTCGCGAGCTTCAGTTTAATTTCGCCGTGAGAATCAGTGTGGAAAGCCTCGGAATCATTTTGAATGTGTCCGAGTAGCAACTGAACTTTCTAATCAGCGTCGTGTTTATAGCTACACGGGCCTGGTTTTCCAATCAGCGTCGTGTTTATAGCTATACGGCCGTGGTTGTCCAATCAGCGTTGTGTTTATAGTTATACGGGCGTTATAACTATATACGGGAGGGTGTTTTACGATGTTAATGGCTTTAAGTCCTCCTCCCGGCGCGACGACTGGAAATCCCCACATAAGCCTGCTGTTGCATTAGGGAGTCAGATGACTGAGGAAGCAGTATAGACAACAGGAGGTTGAACGCAAGCCCGTAATGATGTCGCAGGGCATAACCGATCCGAAACGTCAACAGTGTTAATAGTCAACAGTCAATATTTACTGCACATAAAAAGGACACTGGATGCCAGCCTGGTGGAACTCACTTGGTGAACAGGATCTGGCCACGCTCCATTGGGAAGCGTTTCCTCCTACCGGGCGTAGACCTCTTTCATGATGGAAGAACCTGCTATCATATTCTATACCCTGTGTAAGGTTGTGTTATTGTTTTGCTGAATCTAAAGCTAATGTTATGTCTGATATCACTACAAAATCAGACATCACACCTTATGTAGAGCACAATATCCAACCATAATGCCTGTTGTATGTGCGTAGGTTGATCGTTACCTAGGGATTCCTGTGGACAAGATGGCCGTCGAGCTCAGAAGTTCTTCATACAGGTCAGCACCTGAGACGGGGAAGGCAGCGTGCTGGGCCAGCAGCACTCTCCGTATGGCAAACAGGGCCTGGAAGTCACAGTTAAAGTCACACAGCTTCTTCTAACGCACAACAACAACAGCTGCTGCAGCAACGATCTGCCTCAACAGCAGCTAAAGCGCTGACATGTGGATTCATTACTGGCAGATTGCATAATTAATCTGACCAATCACAATATTCTGATTGATAACTGGTTTTTTGTTTTGTTTTGGTGTTGGTGACAGGTAATTTTGTACACAGTAGATTAGTGCAGCCTCTAAAATATGTCTTGCATTAAAGAACTTGTGAAAATGTTTACTTTTAATAGCTATTAGTTTTGGTAGTAAAACCTTGCATGTGTCTATGAGTGTTATATGAGAGTGGAGAGTAATGGAGTGATGCCATGGGCAACCCTGCAGTTCATAAAACATAAAAGGTAACGGTGATTTGTCAAGATACAGACATCGGCGGGAAAATAAAGACAGAAAATGAAAAACCAATGAAACAAGAAGTGACACTGACAAGCTTGATGACGATGTAAATGCCTGTAGTGTATGTAATAATAATGTATATGTAATAAGGCACAAGTTATTGTTTTACATGTTACTGTAGTGGACATTTATTTAAGCCGAGGTATTTTAATCTTCTGGCATCAGTATCTTCTGCCGTGTTTTTAGTAGGCTACAGCAGGCTAGAACGCATCTTGGACGACATCAATACATACATGCCTACCTTGTAAGACACTGAACATCTTTGAGCAAGTTCCTCAATATCTGATGACACCAAGTCTTCCACTGTTTTAAAATAAATAAATATGTTAGACCAGATGGGTGTTACTTGATTTAAACAATGGTGAAAAGTAATGCATTACACACACCTGTTGTAATGTCAACTGCACGCAATTCGCGAAGCAGTTGTTCGTCCAAGCCAGGACACATGCCGCCGTTCAGGATAACCATGATGTCGATGAAAGATCATATCTATCTGATCAGCACGTTGATCAATTCTCATGCATCGATCTTGGCGAAGTACGGTCAATACAGGACATTAGGGGAAGGTTACCGTAGCATAAGTTGAACTAGCTTGTTGTCGTTAGCTATAGTACCAGTACACTTGCTAGTTTTTCGCAAAAGGAACCCCAATATATGCGCCGTGTACAGATTTATAATCAAGGTCGCCTGGATGTTCCACTTAGTAGAAATATGAATACCTTTCCAAAATCAAAGCAAAAGGATGTCATATGGACTACTTCATTTATATTTTGAATGTACCAGCGTACTTGCTGTAGTGTCCACGCACTGCATTATGGGACATGTTGTTCCCAAAAATAAAAAATTAAGAGATAGACATTTTTAATTAATCAATCATAACATAACTTTTTTCCCAGTTCAGTTAGGTACGTAAAACTACGGAGCCAGGGGAGTCAGGGAATTAAAAAATAAATATATATAAATATATATATATATATATATATATTTATTTTTGTATATATATATATATATATTATAACCAATATTTTAAAAAATAATGATTACAATTTCTTTTTCACAGTAAAAAAAAAACAATATATATAAGAAAATAATAATACTGTGATTAAAATGTTTTTTTTTTTACATTGTCAAAAATATAATGACGAACTAATTTCTAGTTAAAAAAAAAAACAGGTGAGAAAAAAAAAAAGTTATAAAAAATATTTTCAAATATTTCCTGCACTAGGAAAACATATATTGTGGTGAAGGGATTTTTTTTTCCAAAGTAGAAAAATTACAATAAAGGGTAAAAATATATATATATATATTAGAAAAAAGTATTGTGAGGAAAGTAGTACGGAGCCCCTGAGGGGCCCCATGGGGGGGAAAAAAAGTCTGGGAATTTGTTTAAATATATATTACAGTCAACTATAAGAAAAAAATTGTGATTAAGGGATTTTTTTCCAAAGTAAAAAACTAAATAAAACAATAGGTGAAAAAAACAATATTGTGATGAAAATAAAAAATTTTACATTGTCAAAAAAAAAAGAACCTGGTGAGAAAAAAAAGTTCTTAAAATAGTAACAGACGCTTTTTTTTCTGAAGAGATTTTTTTTTTTCTCACACTAGCTGCTCGAGCTAGCTGACGTTGTGGGATGGACCCGTTTCAGTAAGTAAAAACTGACTATGTGACTACAGTAGTGTTAGATACTGAATCTGTTATTGATCCAAACATAGCTTACATAATTGTAGTCCTAAGTAAGTTAATCAAGAACCGTATCCGGGTCAAATTGTTAAATGGTAGTCAGTGCCGTTATCATAAAAAAAAAGTGTCTCCTCAACAAAAAAAAATTTCTCCCAGCATCTGTTACTATTTTTAGAACTTTTAATTTCTCACCAGTTTTTTTTTTTTACTTAAATTGTTTTCATCACAATATTTTATTATTTTTTCCACCTATTTAATTTAGTTTTTTACTAAAAATCCATTCATCACAATATTTTATGTATTACTGCTTTTTATTCACCTGTTATTTATTTTAAAAAAGTAACTTTGGAAAAAATAGTAGATTTTTTTTTTGTTTACTGTGAAAAAAAAGTTTAATCTCAATATTTTTTATTTATTATTGGTTTTTATATCTATATATTAAAAAAAATCCCAGACTTTTTTTTTTCTCCCCATGCTGCTAAGAGGCTCCGTATAAAACTCCTAATCTACACTGCAGTCATAAATGCATAGATTGGCAGAAATAGCATACACAGAAATATGTTGCATAACCATATACCCACAGAGAAAAATATTTGAACCAGGCAGAACACCTCCATCCTGCCTACTAAATCCTATCTGAGAATAATGGTAAATCTTAGTCAGTGCAATCCCCAGGATTTTGCTCTGCCAACAAATTTAACAGCAATATCCATCATCGTAGCCCAAAATGCTGACCCCCAGCTGTCACGTGTTGTTTGGAGAGTCAACCATAAATCATAGCGAATGGAGTTTAACATTAAGTCTTCCAATATGTTTGCTAAAGTGCTTTACAATAAGCGCATGCAGATTTCATTGGTCTATTAGTGAACTACTGAAGTACATTTCTAAGGCAGTTACACTTAAAGCCTTAAGAAAATTATGCAATTAATCAAGTAAATAGTTACATTTTTTATAAATATTCTGATGCGTTATGCCTTTACGGAAATGTTACCATATTGTAAGGTAAATATATAATAAAAGTATTCCCTGGAGGTGAATTTCCTTCTGGCTTTGTACCTTCTCATTGAACAATTACGAACGTGAGACAATACTATTATTATTTGTCAAGGAGAACTAACTTCTCTAATGAAATTTGTTTCATTACTTTGTCACTGCACTCACAAGACATTAGAATTCCTCCCACACTGTGGTTCTATAGCTGGATTCTGACAGTTATTTATATTTAATACACAAAATATGGTAGTTTCCCTGCTATTTATGACCCAATCAGAGAAGGCATTCTGTTTGACAGAGAATTACATACTTATCTGTTATACGGTTCAATTCAGATGGTAGTTGATTCACCTGAGCCTGTATTGCAAGTAGAGATGGTATTGGACCATATGCTGGCCATATGCTGTCCATATGCTGACATCACACATTTGTCCCTGTAACTAAACCTTCCCTTAGAAGCCATCAGCTGAGATTGATTTCAGCCATGGTTGGCGTCTGTCAAAGAAAAAAGCTTTCCTGAACAATCAATGCACAGTTTTATCAAAGTGCTCATTCTAACAGGCCACAGGCTACAGTAGGCTACAATACCTTTCTGGATAGTCCAACTAAGAATGTGCCTAATGTGTACCAATGTAAACTAACATATCACAACTTCATTCTTGGCCTTATGTCTTTATCTTCAGGGGCATTACATTAGCAGCACATTTTTAGTATGTACCCAGTCCGAAATGTCATAGTGCCATTTTCTATATTAATTACGGCAAGGTTAATAAAACCCTCCAAACGACATTAGCATTATTTGGGCAGCAATAGACAGTGAGTTAGATTTTCCACTGTTTTGCGGTTGAACAGTATTTTAACACTTTTATGCAGAAAAGTGAAATAGGCATTGAAACTAATATAATATACTAATATAATATCCCACACAATTTTGTTCTTTTGCCACTAAGCAATCCCATAATATGCCATGGGGCTGAGGAGCCAAACACTTTCATTCCGGTGTGTCAGACTATTCTGGTCCATTCTTACTTTATAAATGCCATTATTGAGTGTGGAGATTACTGCTAGGAAGATGAAATGACAGAAAATTACTTCTCCCTCTTGTCCTTTTCGGCTAAAACACCCCGCGACACACACACGCGTGCAAGCACACGTGCACACACACATGCGTGCACACACACACACTTCCCATAGAGGTCTCTCTCTCTGTTTTTGGCCTGGCATTAATCCCCTTCCTCTGCTGCCTCAGGCTGACTCACAATAAACCCAAAGATGTGATTTGAAAACTGCAAATAATGTACAAGGTGATAGCTGACAGGAGGCTATCAAGTTACCTGTTTTATGGTAACCTAGACACACAGATGGCTGCTGTGAAGAATAGCATCATTGCTCATGTACTGTAAGTGACCACTGCTGATAGCTATCTGAAGGTACCTGTCACGGTTTTGCACTCACATTATCTTCATATTTCAACATGTTTTTTAAAATTAGGTTTATAAGGTACTCATAGCTTGTATTACAGAGCCCTGTGAACGTAGCAGGACTGTAGGGGTAGAGAAAAAAAGGTTATAAACAGTCTGAATCGAGGTCTGAGGTGTTCGGAGGTGTTTGAGAAGGAGAAAAAAAAATCATATAAAAGATCTTCTGACCACTGTATGAAGAGCATGAGATTCCTCACTACTGTTCATACAGTTGTCAAAAGGTATTTTACACCACTTAAACCACTATGTTATAGTGATGTGGGCGTAAGCCATCTTCAGTATCTTTGCTGGAATTTAGGGCTTGCAAGAACAAGACAGCAAAAAACTCTTGTCTATTTTAATATCTTTGCTGGCATTTAGAGTTTGCCAAATTAATCTCAAGTGTATTTGACTGGCCTACAAAGATAATACAGTATATTACTGTTGAGACACAACAAATGTAAGTGGACAATATTCAGTCACGGCTGGGTAAAGATCCAGCAACCAGAATATGAATTCTAATTCTAACACAGTTGTCATCTTCTATTTGCTGCAGTTTGTATGTACAGTACTGTAGGTCTGGAGAACATGACCTCTACATGACCTCTAGCAGCACAGACAGAATCAATGGGATACCTTGTGCAGGCAGAATCACTAAACCTTTCACACTCTTATTAAATTTGGGTTTATCTGCATATTGTTGTTGTTTGAAAGTGCTGTTACCACTGTTAAACGATTTCTTTTGTGAGGGGGTGGGGAGAATTAAAAAAGTGTCATGTATAAAATGTAGTATTATTTGTCTTGGTGCCTGTTTGACAATGGTCTACCATACTCTGTATGTAGGCCGGTCTATTTTCCTGTGCAAAATGTTTTCATGAAATGAATCATAAAAACCCCGTCTGGGATCAAAATAAGATTTCAAGTACAAACATCCAATGGCTTTATGTAACAAATATCAATGTGCATGGATGCTCCTTACAGAAGTGGAGAAAGGCCATGCTTGCAATTATCTTGAGATCGCAAGTGAATTATTCTGTTATCCCGATACCAAAGCTTGTTTGTTTTTTTAGAGATAACTATATCATTTATCAGTATTAAACTACATTTGTTTTATTGAGATCAAGGGGAAATTATGGAGGACTTGAAAATAAGCTTGGTTTATTTGACCACATTGAAACCTGATAGTACTTGTACAGGAGCTGCAGTATGGTGGATTGATGCCCCCTAACAGACAAAGATCTTGTCTGACACATTGATCAATGGCTAATACCATGCTCCTGACAGTTTCAGCTTCAAGTAGCACTACAGATGTTAAGATAGCGCCTACACATGCTGGCATGGCATTCATGATCTCTGATCATTGTAAGTAATAAGAGGAAACTACTTATTGTTTACTCAAGAAAACAAGCTTTGCTAAAATATATTTGCAAATACATACTTTCTGTACTAGCTCTTTGCATAAACGTTTTATTGTATTTGAGCCATATATAGGCTACATTATAATAGTTTTTTTGTGCACTCTTTGATATGTGCATGTACTGTATGTGTGTATGTATTTTTATACAGCAGTGGAAAAAAATGAAGAGACCACTGCAGCAGTTTTTACTACTTAATACATTTGTATTTTTTACTTACATGTAATATACTATATATACATTTAGATTTGTATTCATAAAAGTTTTTAATTTATGATATAATATTTACCTTTACACTATTTATACTATTACATGTTAAAGAATGTGCAGTGTCTAATCATTTTTTCCACGGCAGTATATATACATACATACATACATACATACATATATATATATATATATATATATATACACATACACACAGAGACACACGCGAGCGCCAGTGTACACACTTGCTTAAGATGATCTGAGCTTAGGACTCGCCAGTTCCATTAGGTTTGCAGTCTTGACGTCTGGTGTGAACCTTTTGCCTGGGAAAGCCAATTCCCATGTTGCCATCCTTCTGCCCGTGCTGTTACTACTGTACGTACTAGCACTAGTCCCACTTGCATTACATA
>JAODTR010017414.1:0-25828 GCA_025399935.1 Amblyopsis rosae
GCGGGACTAGGGGCGGGATTAGGGGCGGGGCACCTGTCACTTTTGAGTTTGATGGATGGTGTACAGTGTATCTCTCTTACATACTCCAAGCTAGTCGGCTTATTGGCAAGCAAGCTGCGAACTACGCAGTTACTAAACTGACTTTACTTTACTATCAACAACGATCTTGGTTTCCCGTTAACATTATTGCTGTAATTACTATTATAGATTTGCTGGAAATAAATATTTGTAATATGCTTAGGTGGTTAGAATACAAAGCTATAACATTTAAAGTAGAATGTACAGTAGATGGGCTTTGGCGCAAAAGTACCATAGGCTACGAATAGCCTGGGCTAAAGTGCTGACAACAGCGTAAGATACGTATTCAGCAACACAGTGGCCCAGTGGGTAGCACTGTGGCCTCACAGCAAGAAGGTCCCGGGTTCAAACACTGGTTGTCTCGGCCTTTCTGTGTGGAGTTTGCATGTTCTCCCCGTGTCTGCGTTAGGTTCACCCTCCAGCCAGTGCCATGTGACCAGTGACACTGGCTGCAATCTGGAGTTGGTCACAGCAGCTGCCCACTGCTCCCTTGAGGGATGGGTTAAATGCAGAGGATGAATTTCGCTATGTGTATGTGACAATAAAAAGCACCTTTATAATAATATGTGTTGCATATATTTTATGTAGACACGCAAATTGTGCGAAGAAAGCTCAAAAGTACGCTGTATATGTGTATGCATGTGTGAACAGAACAGATGTGTGAAAATCACTAGCTGTGCCTGCACGGCCATGCAGGTATTTTATAGGAACGCTGTGTGAAAAGGGCTTAATTATAGAAATAGAGTGAAGTGGTATTGATGCTGTGTGTGACTCATGAGTGTGTCTGCCCAGACATCAGCCCGAAGGAGCGTGCCCAAAACGTGGGCCGCGTCCTGCGCAAGGAAGCCGACGACGTCACAGTTGGCCTCGAGCGCCTCAACGCCGACTCGGCCGACTGGCAGAGGAGGCTGGAGATGGCTCTGGATAGGCTGATGGAGCTCCAGGAGGCGGAGGAGCTGGTTGACGGACAGCTGAGGCAGGCGGAGATGGTGAAGGAGGCGTGGGAGCCTGTAGGGAGCCTGCTGATCGACGCCCTGCCCGAGCAGATGGACAGAGTCAAGGTGAGCTCGGCCTGTGCTCTGCCTGCAAACAGTAAGGGTCAGAATGTAATTCTGGAGAAAGCTGGTTGATATTTGAACACCTCTCCTTTCAATTCCATAGGGTTTGCAGTGCACCACTCTGTTTGTGAGGCATTTCTGTAGATATAATGCATGCCAGCCGCAAGGATTTCCCATGTTATCGTTCGTCTATAAAGGTTCTACAGGTTTAACAATAATGTGTACAGCATTAGCAGGTGTTAACCATACCGTCGCCAAGCCTTCTTTGACTGCCTAAATAGTATGTACTCATATATATGGTGTATGTAATGTGTAATTTATAGTGTAACAGGTGTCAGCTCTACCTTGTTGCTGTGGACCCGTTCAACCTTTGGTCATCTCACCATTTATTCCGTAGAATTAAAAGTCCCATAGCATCACAGCCTCTCTCCATATTACATTGCGCATTACTGAAGGGGCTATAGCATAATAATATAAAAACAAATACGCCTAAT
The DNA here is from genome assembly GCA_025399935.1 of Amblyopsis rosae. Lineage (NCBI taxonomy): Eukaryota > Metazoa > Chordata > Actinopteri > Percopsiformes > Amblyopsidae > Amblyopsis > Amblyopsis rosae. The sequence goes on from JAODTR010017414.1 coordinate 1,631, forward strand.
GCACAAAACACATGCAGAAAATAAAAGGAACAGCTCCTGTACAATCACAGATTTGGTGTCCGCTCCTATATTACCAATTTGAGGCAAAACGACATCATGACTGTAATAAACCAATAAGTATGTGTAGGTATGAATGAAAATAGTACAAGCTATAGGTAAAATAAATCAACATCAATATTTGGTAGTTAGACTAGACATATAATGTTAGATGAACCAAGGACATTCACCTCTCTCCGCATTACCGGGATGAAAGGGGAGAGGTCAAGTGGGTAAACAATTTTAGAAATAATAAACATAAAATAAAAAATAAAATATAAACAAGTGGCACAAATGGGATGTAAAATAAGAAATGCAAATACAACGATTAAATAAAATGCATTGCCCAAGGTTGACCTAGCTTGTGCAGCTTAAACTATGTGATGACCCTCCCAGCACAACAGCTGTGGTAAAGATAATGCGTCTATGGCAACTAGTTAGTACTTGTGTGTGTTGCAGGAGTTCCAAGAAGAGATCGCACCCATTAAGGATGACGTCACTCACATGAACCAGTTGGCAACATCGTTTGGCCAGCCATCTGATGTCCAGCTGTCGCCTAGCAACCTGGAACGCATCGAAGACCTGAACACACGGTGGAGGCTGCTGCAGGTATTGGCACGCACACTGACACACGCACTAACACACGCACACACTGACACACGCACACACACACAAGGTCTTTTCCCTCCAGGCTGGGTGTGGTGTATGTTCGCCACCTAGTGGACTTGAAAAACAGGGCAGCCATAAAGATGTTAACTGCCATCTTTGTTGAACGTGTTTGTGTGATCTTGATTAACAGCTTTATACCTCCTCTGCCATTGAACATCAAAACTATTAAGCTTTTGTTGAAATGAATGTCATATGGAATGCCGTTATTAGCAACATGGTTCAGTTTGTCCACCCCACACATAGGACTGTATGGCCACACAAACACACACAACCCTTTCAGTCAATGATCAGAGAGAGCTCCTATCAGTCTCAATAGATATCAGATCAGCCCTGTTGGAAGCCAAGACACTGATGGTTACCGGGGGCGACACATTTAACCAATTAGTTGCCACCAAGGCGATGCAGCTCTGAGGCTCCGTGGCGGGAAGATAGGCGCCACGGTGACATCACATTGACAGGGCCATACGCCTGTCTCTCTGAAGTCCGCACCTGACCAGATGCTTGTCTACACACACAATATGTGCATGCATGTGCACGTTTTGTGTTCAAGATACATACACACAAGATAGATACACAGACATAGATCCATCCATACATATGTAAATACAGTATTTACATTGCATTACAATATACACATACAGGTGCATCTCAATACATTTGAATATTGTGGAAACTTTAAGTAATTTCAATTTTCCAATTGACAAACTGAACCTCATATACAGTATATCGTGGATTAATTACACACAAAGTGAAATAGTTCAATCCTGTATTTTATTTAATATTGATTGATATGATTACGGTTTAAAGCTCATGAAAACCCCACATTCTGTATCTCATAAAATATGAATATGACATAAGGCCAGTAAACAAAGGAATTCTAATACGGACAACGTGACAGCTGTCAATCACTCATGGAAACTATATCCTTATACTCTGCTCTAAAATGTCCTGTTGGATGGCTGAGTTGACCCTGGACTTGATTAAAAACAGTAGACAAACACCAGAAGGTGACATGGCTTTCCAAGTCATCACTGACTGTGGAAACTTCACATTGGACTTCAAGCAACTTATGTGCTTCTCCACTCTTCCTCCAGACTTTGGAACCTTGATTGGCAAATGAAATGCACAATTTTCTTTCATCTGAAAAGATTACTTTGGATCACTGAGCGATTTTGTTTCTCCTTAGCTCAGGTAAGACTTTTCTGACGTTGCCTCTGGTTAAGGAGTGGCTTGACATGAGGATACGTCCTCCTGCCTCAGTTCACTCCTTGTGAAACTCCCCAACATTTTTGAAAGGCTTTCGCTTGACAATCCTCTCAAGGCTCCGGTTATCCCTGTTGCTTATGCACCTTTTTCTACCACACATTTTCCTTCTACTTAGCTTCTTTAGCAATGATCTTTTGAGGCTTTCCCTCCTTGTGGAGGATGTTGATGAGCAGTCTTCCCCATGATTGTGGAGCCTACTGAACTGGACTGAGAGACTATTTAAAAGCTCAGGAAACCTTTGAGGTGTTTTGAGTTAAAGATATGGTCAGTCATTCTTGCTAACTTCAAGCTCAAATAAAAACAGTATCGCTCCACGGCCCTTCATCTCACACGTCAAAATGCATTGTGAAGCAAAGCGTAGTGCAAGTATCAGATTCTTTTTTCAACACGCACAGAGAACAGTAAGGTAGCGAAATGCAAGTAAATATATGTTGAATTTGACAAAGTGTATTAGCTTGCATTTAGCTTGCAAAAGCCAACTTTACCTTTAATTAGCTGATTAGAGTGTGACACATTGAGTCTACAATAACGCACTATATTACATTATTGTAACTTTCTGAGCTACTGAATTTTTTGTTTTCATGGGCTGTAAAATGTAATCATCCAGGTTACAGGCTTGTATTTCACTTTGTGTGTAATTAATACAGGATATATATGACTTTCACTTTGTCTATTGAATTATTGAAATGAACTAACTTTTCCACAATATTCAAATTCATTGAGATGTAATGTATACACATTTTGAAGCGACATATGCCGCTGTCCAGATGTGGTCTTTTCCAGGGACATGCTTGCATTTTCCAGTAGGACAATGCAAATAGCATTGGCTAAATAAGGAGTAGGCGTTAGAGCAAATCCTAGCAATGCCAGGCCCGGCCCTTTGATCCGGCACCTTCCCAAAATCAATGAGCTATCAATTGTATGAGTCATAAAACATTAGCTAAACGTGGTAGTTACTTAGTTAGATAGTTAATAAAATGTTATTGTAAACCAGACGGTGGAACCAGAACATTTGTATAACCTATTAAAATTTTTGAATTAATTATTTTTATTCTGTACTGGTTAGTAATATTTGTTGTCAATTTCATTTAGAAATACATTTGAATTGTTCAGTGCCCGGGTATTTGAATAACCATGGCAGATATCTTTTTGGTGTTTTTGTGTATGTGTTGATGTGTATGTTTGCCAGCATTCAGGTCAATTTAGAAAGTACATGGCGTTTCTGCTGAACTAAAAGGTTGAAGCGGATTGGTCCGCAAGGAACATAGATACACCATTTTAAGTAATTACGACAAAATCACATGAACAATCCTGTTTCCCTCGTTTCCACGGCTTTAATTAGGTCACCGTGGATACAGGGAAAAACAGCTCGGGCAGAAACGAAGTGGGAGAGGCGGATTCAAAGGTAATTTACATTTTATGTCCGCTAAATGAAAAAAGAGAATGACCATTCATTGCCGCATTGCCTCCCATTTACATATATTTTCCATTTCACAACATCTACTGTGTGCATCTGTATAAGCCTACATACCTACACACCTGCAGTCTGTTGTTAAGACTAGGCACTGGTTGAGACAGTGCCCACATATCACATAGTGGCTGTGGGCATAGTTATAGCTGCCGTAGTTATAGCTGCCTTAGTGAGTCACTTATTAGCCGGGAACTTCAGACTGTAGCTAATCACCATCTGTACAAACTCGTGCATGCTGATTTGAGCATTGTTCGTTGCTCAGAAACATTTGATCTCTGAAAATTCTGTCAGGAGCCACTAGTAACTATAGCGACAAAAAGAGCCCCAAAGGAAATGGCTGTGACATAACATTCTCCAAAAACACTTTATTTTTTGTTTTTGTTGTTCTGATAATTCAGAAGGTATAGAAAATAAGTGTTTTCTGTTGGCACCTATTGTCACTAATTAGTTAAAAGATTACTTTATTTAATTAATACACTTTTCCCATCTGAACTGCGGTGTTCACTATATCCAGCTGGTTTAAAAACTATGTCTGCGTTTTAGACCTGGATGTTACATGTGTGTGTCAGTTGACAGCTCCTATATCTGCATCTTTAGTTCAGAAATGTATGAGCTCATCTGTGAGGTGCCTGTGTCATGCCTGTGTCGTGCCTGTGTTGTGCCTGTGTCATGCCTGTGTCATGCCTGTGAGGTGCCTGTGTCATGCCTGTGTCGTGCCTGTGAGGTGCCTGTGAGGTGCCTGTGTCGTGTCTGTGAGGTGCCTGTGTCGTGTCTGTGTCATACCTGTGTCATGCCTGTGTCATACCTGTGTCGTGCCTGTATCATACCTGTGAGGTGCCTGTGTCGTGCCTGTATCATACCTGTGAGGTGCCTGTATCATACCTGTAAGGTGCCTGTGTCATGCCTATGTCATACCTGTGTCATACCTGTGTCATACCTGTGTCATACCTGTGTCGTGTCTGTATCATGCCTGTATCACACCTGTGTCATGCCTGTGTCGTGCCTGTGTCGTGCCTGTGTCGTGCCTGTGTCGTGCCTGTGAGGTGCCTGTGAGGTGCCTGTGAGGTGCCTGTGGTTTTGGAGAGGTGGTCACAGCTGGAGTCACACAGCACTCACACACTCTGGTGGTATTATTAGTGCCACGGCCGCCATCGTCAACACATTACGCACTGTAACATGATGCCTGCTTCTTCCATTTCTCTCTTTTACCACTTTCTCCCACTTCATTTGTGTGTTAATTATATATCATTGTTTTGGAACATGGTGAAACCATCTCTGTCTGTCTGTCTGTCAGATCTCAATTACAGAGCATCTGAAGCAACTGACTGATGCTCACAGAGACTTCTGCCTCACGCACGGTGAGTGTAGCAGCACGCACGCGCACACACACAGCCTGCCCACAGGACAGTGAAGAGTTTATAAGTGTGAGAGTGTGTGTGTGTGCGCGTGCGAGAAACACAGCTTGAGCTCAAGCAGCAGAGCATCACTTTGTTTGTGTACGTGCGGGATGTGTGTGTGAGGGTACATGCAAAAGACACAGTGGGACATGCATGCTCTGATCATTACAGCTTACTAAGTGATTCTCAGCTAGTGAAGTGTGTGTGTGTGTGTGTGTGTGTGCAGGCATATGTCAGTAACTGTGTAGAGGCAGGACGTCTCATTTCTATGTGCATTGAACCTGTGCTGACCTATTGATCTGTTTGTGTGAAACTTTGTGTTTGGGCTCTACATTCCAGTGTGACCTCTGACCCCAGCACTGACCCAGTGTGACAATAATCTACCCCGTCGCTCTCTGATATGCAACTGAGCATTACATCGATCACTTACACCAATCACATGGGAGTCTATTGGGTCTCGTTGATATCTCCATATGAATGCATTCTTCCAGGGTCCCTCTCTTCAAAGCGTGGGCTTGTTTTTCTCATTAATTTGCATGGAGACGTCACGCTGTTACCATTTCCCCTTTAGCATGGACAGCAGTGAATTCTAGTGCCAAATAGTGGATGTTCCACTTTTGTGTGAGCATATTGTGCGTGCTTCGAACTGGTTTATATCACTCTTGTAACAACAGCAGCCACCACAAGAAACCAGGGTATCCACCATTGACTGTTAGCAAAGGAAATCGTTCAGTCTAGCTTTAGTGTGCACCGTATGTTGCTGATTTTGTAACAATATATAGTACTTTTTGAATGATTATCCATTTTATTAATTAGTACAGCAATAACCCCCACAAATGTTATTATAAGTCTAGCTGTCTCTGTGATATTTTCAACATTAATGTAGCAGCAAACAACTGTCTGTGTAAAGATATAGTGAAGCATGACATCACACTCCTTCTCTGTGTGTTGTAATCCCAGCTCCTCACAGTCTTTCTTTACATAGCTGGGCTGGCCGCACAATAGTGCACGTGTGGTCCATGGAGCATTTGTTTTAGTCTGAGACGCTGGTGCGCTTAGTGTGACATCTAGTGGTAGACAAGGGTAGAGCCACACGTTCTACAAATTCACCATAAAGTGTAGGACAACAGAGGGACTAATGCATTGTAGGTTTGGTTGGCACTACTGGAGGTTGTTATGCTGTTACAAGAAGACCTAGAAGTCCTACACATACAAGAAAGAAAAACTCAGTTCTGACCTCTTTCTCTGTTCACACAGGCTCTGTTGACAGTCCCTTTGAGCAACGTATATCTCCCAACAACATCCCCTACTATATAAAGTAAGTATATTCTAATACCATTACTATAAGCCACCACTGAATGCTGCATTGTGATCTTAATTGTAATAAGTAATTAAGTGTATACTAACATGCACTATTCCTCTAACATAATGTGTTGTGCAATGCCACTGAAAATAAACCTGAGCTGAAACTGACTTGAATGCATTTTTTAAATAAAAGGATAGAAACTTGAAATACCTCAAATCCAAGTTTTCCAATTATATTTTTTTAAAACCTTAAAGCTGCTCTACCTAATTGAGGTATTCATTGTTTGACAATTAGATGGCACACATACAAGCCCCAACCACAGGCTGCAAATATGCTTGCAACCTGGCTGAGAGAGCCAGATTGTTTGTTTTTGTTTTTTATGCTCAGTATGCACACATGCCTATACATGTCTTGGAGAACGAGTAACATTTGATACTTCTCTTGTATCTAATGGAAATGTTTAAACACAACCACTAAGACCATTTAGAACTAGATGTCCTTCACAAACCTATGTACATGTACCCACACAACAGGCAAAATGAATAGTTATTGACTGAAAGTCCCGTGCGTAACTGGAATGCATTTGATGTAGTGATGTCTGCGAGGCTGTAAACTGTTGTTTAGTTATTTGAGGTAGAACTTAATGGGGAGAAGTAGCTCTGCTCCTGACAGTGCAGCCATGTGGAAAGCGCACAACTGCTCATTTGCGTGCAGTAAAGCGAATTGCTTCGCGGCTTTTGAGACTTAATTTTTCATAAAATTCTGAAGCAGTGACAGCAATAATATAACGGAAGCACGATATAACAAAAAACTGAATGTAGTTGCACTGTCTCTAAAAATGGTTACAAAATGCAACTAAATAGTCGCAGTCTGGAGCCTTGCATTCTTGCAGGCAGCTATCATGCCTGCTGAACCAAAGCATGAGCAAATATGTCCATGAGTGCACTCATCATAACTCATCATAACCAACACATCGTGCTCATGAACTAAATGATTACATGAGTAGACTATTACAATCACTCTACAATTTCAACATGGGGACAAAGACGAGTCATCTCTCTCCATGAAGGCTACTATGGTGGCGCTATAAACACTGAATCTTCCATACTAACACAGATCATCTTTATAAAACATGAATCAATCGCTAAAAAGCCAAAATAAGTTTAAGAAATTGTCCATACAATGCTTGCTAATTAAAGGGAGAAGCCTGCTTACTGTCTGTAAAGTGTTTAATTAAGTAAAAATATGTTGCGTGGAACAAAAAAAAACAAAAAAACATAAATAAATAGTGGATATGCAATATTTAAATCATTATAAACATCTTTAAATAATCTCTGTCTATGCAACTCAACTGCAAATCGTACATCCAACACAAAAAATATTGACATAGCTCACTATGAAGAGTGAACCACTATTTATAGTACTACTGCAATACGTATGTTTGCAAATTACTGATGGCTACACAAACACCATCAAGATGGAAGACAGTACGTCCACTTTGTAACCTTGTTTAACCTTTTGGTTTCCTTGTCACTATATCTTTGACAAAGAAGTCTTTGGTTTCAGTAACTTCAGGTGAAGATGCTAAGCACTTCAGCATTCAGCATTCAGCTCATCCAGGCTGAGCAGGTCTTTGGATTTGTGTGCATTGACTACACATGGGCGATAGGCTTAAGCCCCATAATGGCAGATATCCTACGTATCTCACAAATGAGTGTTCTAAGCATGTGAAACATATTTATTTTTTGTGAATCTTAATTACACCAATATTTTTCATAGGAATCAGTTTGTGCACATAGCTGACATTATTACAAAGATCGCTAATTACTTTTGCATACAGAAATAGCCAACTGAGTGCTGAGATGCGTCCGCAATACTTTTAACAGCTCTAGCACTCGCCTGTGTCCGCAGAAATATATATTGGATTAGAGTAGCCATGCAGAAATTTACTTGTGGGGTGGAATACAATGACGACATGGCCTCATTCAAAAAGCTCCACATTGCCTGTCCACATGACAATGTAAGAGCTGCATTCTGACAAGACAACTGTAACCAGTTTTGAAAAGTCTGCATTTGCTGTTCCCAAAACTGCCAGTTTCATCTGGACATAAGGCCAGGCCTGCCATGTATTTTACTTGTGCCAGAGGACAACAGATTATGTTCAAGGCCCCCAGCCATGCTCCTCTTGACACCTTACAACTATAAAATTAGCTCAACTTTAACATTAATTGTTTTGTAATGTAGTTAATCGAACAAAAGCAGTGAATCATTATGTTTCTAAATCGTAATACAATGGGGTTTTAACGCCCCATAGCACTAACTCTTTTCGATGACCATTCTATTCTTTTTATCTTAAATATTATCTTAACTGTTCTAAGAAATTTAGCACTTTATTATTATGCTATTAGAAATTACCTTTGAGGCTTGAATGATATATTCATAATGGGTGTTAGCCGTGATAGCATGAAGTTGTCATTATCTGTCAAATCTCGTTATATGCTTGCTTCAAATAAGCGCTGTTTAGAGGACGTATCTGTCATTATATACACAGTCAGTCTGCCGAAAGAAACTATACAGCGCCACTCAGCGTTCCAATACATATCTGTGGCCAAATATGGAACTGCAGAGAGCCTTGGAGGCATTTAGGCAATGTTAAAACATTCAGAGAAAAATGCACAAGGCCAAAACACAACAAAACGTTTAGCAAACACTGTATTCATCATTGTCATGAGGATAGAGCCTGATTGTAGAATCTAGAAATGCTAGCTGTACAATTTATTTTTGGGTTTTATGTGCCCTATATTGACATGAAAGATGGCAGATTATAAAGTTTACCTGCAACTCTCATTGTAAAATTGGTAAGCAATAATCCCGTCTTTGAACTATAAGTGAGTTGATCTTCTGTTTTTAACATTTAACGCTGCACTCTGTTTTCTTGTAAAACATTATGAGCCAAGGAATCGCCAGTCATTCATGGTGAAAATGTGAATGATGACATTGATAATCTTGCATAGTGTGAGCACCACTGTCGTGAGGACTCAACCCTGTAGACAGACAATTCCATTGTACAGTGTGAGGGCTACATATCAGGCAAGATCATTTTCATTGCACAGTGTATGCCCATCTTAATTTGACGTTATATGACTGTTGAAGGAATAATAAATGCTGTAAAGAGGACTTTTTAAAATCCAGACGTCTTCATATACTTCTCTGTATGGTCTCATGAAAAACATGTAATGCATTAACCTTTAATTTCCAACAATGCATTCCTTTACTTTAGTGACAAATTAAACCTGCAAGTTGCGCTTTAAGGTTTTTAACTTTTTACAATTTGGCCTTCATTTTATGAACGCCACATTTTGTGTCACTGTGGGACTGTCACTGATTTGTTTGAACATGTTTCTTTTGAAATCTTTGGGGAATTACCTACCCCTGGTGGCCTCTTAGTTAAATAGAAAGGTATTGCTGCAGTTTGGCACATGTTCTATTAACCATGATGTTTGAACCTAACCATGACTTTTGATCGCCTGGTGTTGCATAATCTACTTAGCTGTCTGTTTGTTGATTCAGTCACTCTAATATTATTAGATTAGTTATGCCATTTTCTTCTGTCCTGTCTTATATTTTCTGTCAAATTATGTATTCACCCACTCATCCACCAATCTGTCCACACAGATCTTCTTGCACTATGAACAAATCAAATATGTGTTTGCCATTGTTTCTCCAGTTGTTGGTTGAGACCAATAATGGTTAGTGGCTGTCCTCTTTTACCTTGCTAACTAAGTATATTGCATTTTCCCCAAACATCTTGGGGGCAGGATATGGCTAGTATATTCCCAACCTAAAGGTTGTGGTTTCTATCATCTAATTGTGCACACACACACACACACACACACACACACACACACACACACACACACACACACACACAGAGAGAGACGGGCTACAATAATAAACCATCGACTTGATTTAATTTTTGTTGTTGTCTGTTCGTATGTTGGAATAATGCATCTGTGAAGTGTCTAACAAGCCTTGAACACTTGCAAGCCTGCACACCTGTCAGTCAGTTGTGATTGGTTAACCTCATTCTCATTCTTTACAGTTCTTAAAGATTCACTTTACTTGACATCCATAGTCTTTTAGTAGTTACTTTGGAAAATAATGTTTTTTTTATGATATTTATTTCATCCAGTACATCCTAGCATATGCCAGGCAAATTAGTCACTTCAGTGCATTTATTTTAGAAATGCTTAAAAATTCTACAATGGTACAAATGTAGGCGTAAGTGGTCCAGATTTCCATGAAGTCCAATTTACATCTATTCTGACAGTGTATGTCTCGATATATAAACATTTAAACATCTGATAAGAATACACGACACTATGGATACTACTATCAGAACAACATCTTATAGGCTATGTTGACCATTATAAATCACCATTAATGGCGTTTGATGTAGGGAATGGAGATAGTCAGGTTCTGTGTTTGATTTATCAGGAGATAAGATTAGTGCAGATTACAGGAGTTCAACTGAGGGAGTGAGAGAGAATGTGTGTTTAGCGCATTGCATGTATGGGTTTGAGGTGTGTTGCATACAAATCAACTAACAAGAGAGTTATGGCAAATCAACAGAAGGGGAGCAATAGCTTTACATTGAACTGGAATGATTGAGCAATGAGCATACAAATGAATCAAGCAACTCTAGCAATGGTCTGTGTGTGTGTGTGTGTGTGTGTGTGTGTGTGACATGGACAGCTAGCATATAGGGTAATAGTGTGTGTGAGGGAGAGATGTGTGAGTGCACTGAGCACGTGCAGAGAGGGAAAGAAGTGACAGATTTCTCTCCCCATGCAGAGAGAACATTGGACCTTTGAAGATGACCCAGACTCTGTGAGTGACATCTTAACCACGCCCACATGCAATAAATAATACACTATCCTACACACACACACACACAGACACACGCACAGACACACACACACACACACACACACATTATACACACTCTGCATGCTATACCACCACATAGGCTACTGACAGACATATAAAATGTATTTAAAAAATACAGCAGAGCTGTAGCCTACACTAGTGTTGGGCAGTAACTAGTTACTAGTTACTGTAATATTACTTTATCCAGTAAGCCTACACTAGCCTACACTAGTGTTGGGCAGTAACTCGTTACTAGTTACTGTAATATTACTTTATCCAGTAACTAGTAGCATAACTAAATACTATTTCCAAAACATTAATAAAATTACAATTACCAATCCAAGTAATGCTGCATTACTACCTTACAATAACAAGATTTCTGGTCCTAGCAAACTTAGGGTAGGCTAGTTGAACCAACCTGTCCAATCATCTGGTTGGAGAGGCTGCAATGTTTTCACTTTGGATGATTGTTAACTTTACTCCTAAGGTTAGTTATTGTTCCAATAAAGAGGATTCAATTCTAAAATGAGCTGGCCACACAGGTTGTCATTTTTCAGAAGGGGCGAGGCAGGGTAGTGATTGTGACAGTAATTTAGTAATGGAACTCTAATGAAACACGAATGAAGCTGTCGCACAAACGCACATACACCCACACTGCGTGTATGTTACCCATTTGTGAATTTGTAACGCCCACGTGCTCACTGCATGTATGTAGCCATAGACTACTCCACGACAGGAACTGGGACACTTCGCAGTCTCGGGAGGACTTGCAGCTCCTACTACGGCCAATAGCGGCTGTGCGTGCGCACACTCCCGTTGGGCAGAGGAACCGCGCGATCCTTCTTTGTTAGATTCCCCCGCTGGGATCTGTTTGATTTGCTTCACTGCAGCAAACCAACCACGGGCTAATAGGCTGCTTCTAAAGCGATGGCTCCATAAATGCAGTAAATTTATTTAAGTCTTAAAAACTAACAGTGACTGGACTCAGAACTTGTTTCATTTTTGTTTTCTATCCATCTCTCTTAATCTTCTGTCCTCTTTTAGCCTTTCTCTTTGACATGCACATCTCCTTCCTCTCACATACACGCGCACATGCACACACACAATAGCGCATGTATGCTTGGATGCAGCAGCTGTAATTTTAAACTGTGGCGGTAGGCCTACTCTGGAGGTAGTGAGAAATAACAGTTTAGTCGGTAAATTACAGGCTGTTTTCGTGCTGCTACGGCTCCACGGCAACATAGTCCACACTGTCAAGCTTTGAATGCTGAGAAAATACAGAGAACAAAAGTACCCTCCCCTCTCTCTCTCGCTCTCTCTCTCTCTCTCTCGTCAGGGAGTTGAAAAACCTCCTTCGGATGGTATCGAGGCTCCTCGCCTCAGAAACAGGGTGATGGGGGGAAGGGAGGCAGGCACATAGCTCCGCCTCGTCTCGCTGGTCAGCCAGCCCCTGCAAACTAGCGCTGCTTGCAGGAGCGTTCCCTCTCTCTTTCACACACTCACACACACACACATACACACACACGCACGCATACGTACATACACACACACACACTATCAGATCGACACATATACGGCAAGAGCGGATTGTATTCTCTCCAGCGCGTTGGTCGGCCGCGGCGGGTTCGGTTCTCGCCCGGACACGGAGATCTGATCGGCTGGAGCGATGCGGGAGCAGCTTCGAAAGTGAGTGTTCGGGAGGGGGGGCGTAGGGATTTTATCGGTGGAGGGGGGGGGACTGTTATGGTCGTGATGCGGTAGGTTACGACTATCCTACACAGACAAGTCACTGGACTGTGTCGGCGTGTTCTGCAAGCAGAGGGCTAGCCTAGTGCGAGAAATGATCGAGCTGCGTTCAAATACACGGGGCATTTGTTAGCTAGCCTTTGGACTATATTAGCAATTTCGCCCAGAATCCCTTATAGATCTGGCTTTTGATACGTGGCTTCTGCTCCCAGATGTTTTGGGGAACGAGGCAGGTGTTCCCCGGCCCCTCCGGGATACCAAGGCAATGTGTTAAGCCCTGCCTATTCCGGGTAATGTGCTCTTTATGGTCATTTGCTGCCATGTCGACAAGAAGGGCAACGAGTGATTATAACGCAAACGGGGCTCCGCGCCCCCGTTGGTTTGCCCTATACGACTTCATTTGTGTATGAATGCCCGTGCATTTGCGCGTGAAGCCCTGATTAAAAAGCGGTGCATTGGTTTTTGTTGCAGTAAAGCTTCGCGTTACCTAGTAATATATATAGGGCTCCCGTGTTGCATTCCTTCACACACGACGTGCAAACTGTGAGCGAGCACACCATTTTATCAATAGTCGTCTGTGGGATTTTTGGGCGATCGGTTGGCGGACGTAAGGAAGGCGAGCTCACCGCGCGTGCTTTATGCTGTTCTGTGGCAGGGCTATTTCCAGGTTTTCACCGGCTTCGAGATATCGCCAGGCCTGTCGTTTTTCTGGGCAAATGGGCGTTTTATATGTGTAGAGCAGGTCATGGGCCAGATCATTTATCGACCCACTTTTTTGCTCGTCACGAAAATAGCGATTAGCAAATTGTTATTCATGCATCATGGCCCTTTTTCCTTGTTTCTGTATGCAGTCGCTTTGGTTTTTTGAAACGAGAGCGGGGAGGGGGCAGAGTGGATGCAAGCGCGTTGTTGCAGCTTTTTGGCACCATTGCGACTGCAGGCTTGTGCCCGGGCGCCTGAGCTGAGCTCGCCTCGCGCACGCGGCGCGCACACGCACCTACTAAATACAGCTGACAGGTGAAAGCCCAAATTCATGGCTTCACCTTGAATAGGTGGTGTTTATGTGCTAGGGCATGTTTGGCATCCGTGTGTGCGGGTTGGCATTGGGGGATGTGGTGGCTTAGTCCTAGACTAAGAAGAACATTTTAAAAATGTATCTCAGCCATCTTAAAGCATGTTAAAGCAAATAATTTGTCATTGAAAAGCCCAAATAGACCCCATTCGCAGAAGCACTGTTTAATGTGTTTTTGTATATCGTGGACATTCTCTGTTTAGCAGAAACTTTCTTTGGCAACAACTGTGTTAGTTGTGGCAGTCAAACCCTGCAGACACTCTGTCAGTGTTGCTCTGATGGACTCACATTAAACTAAGAAGGCTCTTCTGTCTTGGCAAGTGAAGACTTTTGACAGCAGCTGTCAAAGACAGTTAAACATGAGATTATAACCAAACAGGCTGTCTCTTTAGCGCTCAGGGGGTGAAAGCACAATAATCCCAGATAATTATCTCACAGAGATCTCAGTTTCTAGTGAAAATGTTATAAAATAAATACATTAGCTGCATGATAGAACAAGAAAACATCTGGCCCCAGTATTATTCTACACCAGGCTTGATAAGGCTGTAATCATTTCTGTTGATAGGCAAGACATTTTCAGCCAAAAAGATATAGCTCAAGATTTCACAAGTAAACAATTTGTTTCTTCAGAATAGTATAATTCATAATAGGACAAATAATTTACCTCGTGTAAATTACTTTATATTAATGTGAAAATAGTTACCTAGCCATCTGTATCGACTGCAGGGCAATTATTCTAACCTGACATTGGCTGTGGTTACAAGTTACAATGAACAATGACGGCCTATTGTCATTTTTATTTGTCCAACGCAGATAATTATGTAATATGCAGTTAGTAGGTCGGAAAGGCAAAAGGCTTTTCATAAGACTGCCAGCACAAATAACACTCACAGCTGTAATCTAGACACTATTTGCAAGCAGGAGTTTGCAGCAATAGGTATTATGTCATTTAAGTCAAGTATATCAAACTTGTGCGCAGCGAGGGAATAACATTTGCTGCACACATTTGCATTTGCATGTCTGGGCTGTATTTGCCAGTGGCATGTCTGAAGGTTGTCCTAGCTCATTCACAGGCCTGGTGTGCAGGAAACAAAGTGACAGAGCTCAGTGAAGGGCAGGAAAACCTATTGCCATAGCCTGTGAACCTCCTTTTAATCATCCATCCTGCTGTTGTAATTGACTGCACCAGGAAGCGACATTGCAGTCTCTGTGCAGATCCATTATTTAAGAAAAAAAATCCTTTCTGATATTCCGGAAATAAGTGATTCAGATTCATGTTATCTGCATTGTATGTGTATAACTGTGTGTTTGTGCATTGAAGGTTGTCTGTTAGCAAGTAACTCCATAAACCAGTCTTAAGTTGTGTACTGCAATAGCGAGGATGGCATATTTAAATATTGCCAATTAAAAAGTATTTCTGCTGCAGCCGACGGCATTATATAGTAGGATCAAATCTGCCAGTTTGTTATTTTATCTCATTTTTTTATTTGACCAAAATGGTAGTCCCCGTTTTACCATTCTGTTGTGCGTTCTGAGGTTGTGTGCTTTCCCGTGCAGTATATCTCAATCCTCTGCATTTCTCTTAGCATCTGCAATTGAATTGCCCTTGGGCAAGGCACTCAATACCTAACCATTTCAATGAAATAGTTAAGTGTGCAATATTTTTCGTTTGACACTTTAAGACACCTTATCTCCACCTATGCATGTCTCATGGCCGGGGTACAGTTTGGTCACAGTCTGAGATGTTATCCTAATGTGTTGGTTGGGTGGAGGAGGGGCAGGGGTATTGTAAAGGTGGCAATTATGTTTTCTGTGGGCCAATAGATATATTAGGCTTACTGCTTTATAGGACATTGTGGACTTATAATGCCCCTATTTAATTTGTTTTTAGCATAGGCCTATATAAAAACACTAGATGGATATTGCTGAGGGGAATGTGTGCCTTTAGGTCATTTGTGTGTGTGGCTTCAGGCTTGGCTTTACTTTCAATATTTCCTACACACATAATGTGATTCACTCATCGCCCATCGCTTTGTATATGAAAGTTGATCGTAGTGGATGTTTGAAGCTCTGGTCACCTAGGTGGCTGTTTTGTATATTTGCCACCCAAAATATCCAATTTAATATGTTTAGCTCCAATCATCAGTAGCCAGCTCGAGTTGAAATTAGTTTATCTTGGTACCTGCCAACTGTTATTTTTCCGGCAATCGCTACGAGCTACTGACTGTCATTGACCCTCTGGTCTGTGGTTGCTACGGCGCTGCTTGTCTTTTCCAGGGTGTCTGGGGCTTTAGTTATTGTTATGGTGTTGTGGGTAGTAGCACAGGTAGATAACTTGTCGACACCTCAGGGTTGGGGGATGGGTGGTTTACGTGTGTGGGGGGGTGGGGTACTGAAGCCACATAACAACAGGGAGGGATTTGGAGCTGGGAAACTGATATTAATTACTGTTAGTGTTTTGTACAGACTAAACACACAGGGGTTATAAGAAACTCGGTATCTTCAAGGTTTATTGTGTGCACGCAGTTGTGATGGTTTCCTTACATCTTTGCATTTTAAGCAGTTGGGCTGGGGTTTGTGTGCACCATGGCACACCTCTTAGAGAGATTAGAGGCCAGAAATATTTGGTTTTGTTGACAAAGGAGTGGTCGGCACTTTGTTTTCAGTTTATGGAAACTAGACTAGCGCCAACCAGGACCTTTGTGTTCTTCTGTGCTTGACGCCATTATACAAACTGTATCTGAGGTTTAAACGTTCCTTGAGTCTCTCTGCCCTGCTGTTGGAATCCAGTCGGGGTAGGTGTTGTTTCGACAAGAGTATTTCAAGCAGTTCAATCGCCTTTGCAACGTAATCCCACTGGCGTTAGTTGTCCAAGATCACTCACGGTGTGTCATCACAGGATTCAGGGTTTTCCTCCTCAGGCTCTCAGTGGAGGTGCAATTGTCTCAGCTGTGGCGATGGGGTGTGAGAGAGTTTGGACATTACTTGTGCTGTATAGGCGACTGAATACAACTCCTTTCATTCTCATACACACACCAGCAGTAGCTTCACACGGTGCTTCTCAAACTGGCACTGGGTAGGGATGCCTGGATGTGCATGTTGTTTAAATAATGTTACTAAATTACAAACTTAGTTTTATATGGTTGGTTATAGCCAGGCCTGACGGTGATGGTATATTCAGCTATTGCAAGCTAATTGTAAGATAATTAACTTTTTGTCAAATTCAACAAATATCTCCTCGCTATTTTACTGTTCTCTGTGCATGTTGAAGAGCCCTGGCTCCGTAAATAGGAACATAAACAAAGTGGTGAACACCGCTCACATCAACAAAGCCGTACTACTACCAGAGTACTATGCTTTGCTTCACAATGCATTTAAATGTGTGAGGAGGCGCTGCGGACGGATATTGTTTTGATTTGAGCTCGAAGTTAGCAAGCATTCTTGAGAATGACTGCCTTTAACACAGGGTGGGTGTTCCCACAGCAATCAATGACTAACTCAAACACGCAAAGTGAAAAAAGAATCCAGTACTTCTACACAGCCCTGGCTCTGTAAATACTCCCAAAAACAAAGCTGTAGTAGTACACTTTACTTCACAGTGCGTTTCAATGTGTGGAGTAGAGGGGATATCATTATTATATATTATTATTAACGTTCTCGAAAATGACTGACCCTGCTTTTAAGGTGTATGCTAATAACTTCAGGAAACTTAAGTCTTGTTGTACACACTCAGTGACCTATTCATATTATGCTACTCCTTACCATTTCCAACTCTGCCTTGATGGCGTGTCATCTGCCTCTAGCTGTGTACGTTTGGAGGAATCCCTGTTGTCAGCACAGCTGCTACGCAAAACCTGTTGCTTTGTTTTACATAAAAATCACATCTCTGGGTCCGCTTTAGTGTAAATAGTGCCTATAGTACTGTATTTTAACAACACGATGGTTGAGTTTTAAAGCCCAAGTAGAAAAATTTGGATGGGGTTATTTAGCTGTGATTAAACAGGAATCACGTATGCCACTTATGTGAGTTAAATCAAAATATAATAGAGATAGAGTGCTGGCCAAGTACACCATAAAAGTGTCTAATTAAAAACTATCCATGGTGGTGACATTTTTAAACAAGTGTCAGTGGTGAATTAACACAATCATGTCTAATGAACTTAATACGAATGCCAAGTAGTTTGCTAATTTGTGGTGAAGATACATGTTTGTAAAGGTACGCACAAAATATGAGGACATTTGTGAACCTTTGTGGGGCTTTGGCTTGTGCCAGAGTGACCAACACAACCACGTTGGCTGACTTGTGACAAATGCTGGTTGAAGAACGGGATGCCATCCCACAGCAGTGTGTGACCATGGTGACCAGCATGAAGAGGAGGTGCCAGGCTGTTGTGGCTGCGTATGGTTCTTCCACACGCTACTGACACTCCTGTTTGTTAAATGAATACATTGTTAAATTAGACTACAATTATCATCCAATCCACCAAACAAGTCAACAGCAAAGAAAAGCTGTTTGGCATTTTTCATGTTCACAACCCACATACTCAGCTCTGCTGCTCATCCCGTAAATGCATGTTCATTATAAATGTGGCATCATTTAAAATGGAAATAATCAGGCTTTCCAATGGTGTAAGATTTATTGCCAAGAAGCATTGTAACAAGCACATATTTCCTTACTTTTTATGTTATGTTTAGAGGGTAGTTTGACGGGAAACACCCACCTCGTTTTTGCTTGTTAAAGAGATAGCACTGACTATAATTAAATAAAGGGGGGAAAACATAAAACCGACTTATGGTGTACAATTACAGCATGTAGGGGTCAGACATCTTGCTCAAAGACACTTTCAGGTAGGCTGGACATATTGGGGCCCATAACCCATAACCTTTAAGCTGGGTGATCATGAGGCAAAATGGACGAGACAAAATAATGATTCACACTTACATAGTTGACTGTTAACACTATTCAAGCTAGCATAATTCATAAACGTATTCCTGTTGGGTGCAGGCATGGACACTAAGTAATAAGAGAATAGTCCTGGAAAGCTTTAAAACCACACACTTCTGTCATCCACCAGATTTTCACCAAATCTGTCTGAAAACACATGCACACACACACACACACACATAATGCTCAAGTGAGTCCTGGGCATTGCAGCAGTCACATGGAGAGCGTAATGTATGTGAGGAAAGGAACAGAGCAGAAGAATTCACCACTCGTTCAAAAAAACTAGTAAAAACTAGCCAAGCCTAATTCAGCCGGCCACATGTATGAGCCAACACCATTAGCATGCAAGGTTCCTCCGCGAAACTCCACAGAAGTTGGGATCCAACGCTACTGGCGCATTTTCAACACCTACTGTCTACATGGTGAATTATCACCACCTTCTGTCTAGAATGTAGCACATGCACCTTTTAACATACATGGCTGTTCAGATGGTCGGTCAGTCAGTTAGCAACATTTAGACAGTAGTTGGACAGATTTGGTGTTTGTTTTAGTTGGTTTAGATAAGTGTGTGTGTGTGTGTGTGTGTGTTTATTTTGACCATTGTCCCTCTCCAGCCACCAGACCCAGACAACATGCTGGGACCATCCCAAAATGGCCGAACTCTACCAGTCCCTGGGTAAGATGCACACATAGAAGAAAGTCTTGCATTTTATTATTCTACAATGCTGCAAAGTCAGTTTTGACCATAACATGATGAACTACTAAGACACTTGACTCAGTTAGACATTAACAATATATAGCGTATCAAGGTTTATTTCAAGGTATTC
Source organism: Amblyopsis rosae (assembly GCA_025399935.1). Taxonomy (NCBI): domain Eukaryota; kingdom Metazoa; phylum Chordata; class Actinopteri; order Percopsiformes; family Amblyopsidae; genus Amblyopsis; species Amblyopsis rosae. The sequence continues at coordinate 21,295 of JAODTR010017414.1, forward strand.
CCAGCTCGCTTTATGCGAACCTTGTTCACCTGTTCACACAGTCACTCTGTCACACATCAGTGACCAGTGGGGTTGGCTATGTGTGATGAAGTTTGGAACAATGGTGGTATGGCTGGATAAAAGTGATGGCTAAAGGCTGCTTCAATCATTTAAATATGAGCCTGAGGTCTAGGCCCAGTTGGATGCAGCAACCTAAACAATCCACAATGCGGTGTGTCTGGTTATGCCAAGTTCATGTATGGCCAAAGCCCTGCAAATACATGTGAAGGCAGCTTATAGTTTTATGGATGACAGCTCTCTCTCTCTCTCTCTCTCTCTCTCTCGCTCTCTCTCTCTCTCTCTCTCTCTCTCTCAGCCGACCTGAACAACGTGCGATTCTCCGCCTATCGCACTGCCATGAAACTGAGGCGCCTGCAGAAAGCTCTCTGTCGTGAGTACGCCCCTCTCTGTTAGGACGTGACTGGCGTCCTATCTCTGCGTGGTGCTGCTGGCATCTCTCGTGAGCCTGACTCATCCTCCTCTCAGCCTCCCAACGCTCTCCCTCCTCTCATCGGGTTCTGTCCTTTGGATATACCTGTCATTTAAACTCCTTAACCGCTTTTCCTGGCTTAAACCTGCATTGTATTTGCCTCGTGGGTGGAAAGAGTTGCTCTAGTGCGTGTGTGTTTTCCTTGTTTGGACTCTCCCGCCAGTAAATGTTGCAGCCACCATCGGTGCGTCCGAACCCTGCCTTATTAAAGCGTGCTAAAAATAAAATTGGCTGTCTCAACATGCAGGGAAGCTCTGCGCTGACAACGTGAGAGTCTTCCTACTGCCTGTACAGGAGCTCTCCTCTCACTCCAGTAAAATCACTTGATTGTGCTGGATTGTCGTGAGACGCATAGCACAAGGTGACCAAATGAGTCATGCATTTCAAGACGCTTACATAATATAAAAACATCTATCTGGAAAGTGTAACTTTTTCAAACACAGCATCAGTGTGTAATTCTGGTGACCTCATTGTCCCACATGTACCTGAATGTTCTTGAAAAACAAAACATGAATCTGCCTGTGTGATTCATTTATTATAATTATTAAATTTGATCAAAGCAGCTCCTGGTTTTCATTTTGAAATTAGTATATTTACTTTGAGCAGCTATGAAGAATATTGCAGACATAAAGCAGGTGGAGAACGGCCCCACCCCCAGCCCCAATTCTAAAGCCATTCTCTGTGTGTGTGTGTGTGTGTGTTTGTGTCCCAGTGGACCTACTGGGCATGCCCATGGCCTGTGAGGTGTTTGAGCAGCACAGCCTGAAGCAGAGTGAGCAGCTATTGGACGTCTCCCAGTTGGGGGCGTGTCTGACCAGCCTCTACCAGCGGCTGGAGCAGACACACACTCACCTGGTTAGTGTGCCCCTGTGTGTGGACATGTGCCTCAACTGGTTGCTGAACGTCTACGACACGTACGTCTCACACACACACACACACACAGTGTCCAAATGCTAATACACATGCAGCACGCAGCCGTACATTTGATGCAAACGCACATTCCTGTGTTGCTAGCGGTCGCAGTGGAAAGATCCGGACTCTGTCCTTCAAAACGGGAATCATCTCGCTCTGCAAAGCCCACCTGGAGGACAAATACAGATGTAAGAAACACCATTAGGTCATTTAGCTTCATCTGCATCTTCTAGTAAAACTGTAACTGGATTTGGCAGAATTTCAGCGTTATCTAGCAACATTTTATCTAGCACATTCTTTCGGTGGCTGAAAAATTTACATTTGTATTTATATAGAGGCAGGGGCTATTAACCAAAACACATATTCTCACAGAGCATTTGACCTGCTGATGCATGTATATGGTATTTCTAACAATAAATGTATAGTCTTACCTATAGCATCTTATGGTTAGGAGTGTTGCTCATTAGCTTTATTCTGTATGACTGTGCTTCTGCACCAATACATGTCCCCAACATAACGTGTACGTTTGTGTGCGTGCGTGCTTGTGTGTGAGACCAGTCCTGTTCAGGCAGGTGTCCAGTGCGTCCGGCTTCTGTGACCAGCGGCACCTGGGCCTCCTCCTGCATGACTCCATCCAGATCCCCAGGCAGCTAGGGGAGGTGGCCTCCTTCGGGGGCTCCAACATTGAGCCATCCGTCCGGAGCTGCTTCCAGTTTGTACGCGCACACACACACACACAGGGGCACCACATTGACAGTGATACATTTGCTTTCTTGAAATATGGCAGTAATTAGATAAAACAATAACATGATTCGGTTTATGATGTCTGAGCTGTCATGAATTGGTATTAATGAAAGCCCATCCTTTGTATATTTTATTAGTGCATTGCTGTTGTTGCTAACTTCGTCTGTGTCACACAACTAAATATTGATAGGCAGTGTTGTATTACTCGAGAACGGTCTTGGTCTCGAGACCACTTTTTTAAGGTCTCGGCCTCGTCTCGGACTCGACCGCATTTTTACTCGGTCTTGTCTCGGCCTCGGACCAAGAGGTCTCGGGATTTTACTTCGAGACCGGTCAAGACCACAACTGCGGGAATAGAATTATTGCGACCCGGTGTGTGTCTAATGATAATTCTTGTGATTAGAAGTAAATCCTTCCTTATATTTCTAATGTTTTAGTTTACGTTTTGCAACTGAGCAGGCCGGCTGGCCGCAACTGCAGCGCATCGCGCTGTCTCTGTGTGTGTGTCAGACTGGGCCAAACTAATACTCAATGTTGAGGGGAGATACGAGCGGCCCTCCCATCTTGGACTAATCCTTGAAATTCTAAGATCTGATTGGCCCAAGAGCGTTTTAGCAGTATTGAATAAAATGCAAGGTGATGTACGAGATATTTATTCATTTTAGTTTCTTATCCAAATAAATTGATGGCAGAGCAGACAAATTAATACGTGTGTAAAATTTGAAAGACGAGCATGTTTATATGGAACTTTGGTATAACATGTAAAAGACACACAGGCCTACAGTGCAACACAAGCCAGGTTGACAGTCAGCAGCCTGGAGATGCAGTACGGGATGTAGACTACAAGAGACGTCAGGTACAAGCAGCAAACTTTTCTACATTCAGATAAGCATAATTCAAACATCCAAACGATAGCTATTGTTTTAATTTTTCTAAAGTTTAGTCTGTTAGCTAGCGTTGGTAGGCTAATAGCCTAGCTAATAGGATTAGGTTGTTAAAATTGGTTTTAATAAGCGCTCATAAAAAACAAGTTAAAACTATTGTGTGAATTTATTGTTTTCTGTCTGGCCTAAGTTGTATCCCTATTGTTAGATTTAGCATTGCTGGTTCCTGCATTTCTTTTGAAAGCAATACAGAATGCCTGACACTTATTGCATTATATTCTATTATATTCTATTATATTATATTTGAACATACATAAATAAAGACATTAACACCATAACGATACAGACAAGGCACACATTGTTGCATAAAAATTCCCCAGAATGCATGAAATGAAGTGTTCTATGTTAACATTAATTTAACCTGTTATAAAATGTGTAATTTAATAGGCTTTGTACAATATTTCATATTCCCCTGACGGTCTGATAGATTCACCCCAGCTATTTTTTTATGTACAGACTAGGCTACTGATTGTAGCCTAAATGTATATTTTAAAACTATAAATGGCCAAAAGAAAGGGCCAGGCTATCTACAAACATAAATAAACTACTGCATCATAGTTTATTACAATGGATGGTGTGTAGAGTAAATTTCTATTTGCCAACAAGGTCTTCTCTAGACAGTTCTCGGGCCAGTTGGCTTCAAAGTCCAGGGCCGTTTTTCAGTCCCAGTCCGACCCTGCCACTCACCGACCTAATTTTGTTCATGCCTGTGAAGTTAGTTATTAATAAGCCTACTTTCCTAATGCGTGTATTCAACTGTTTACCCATAAAAAAAATACTATGTAACGACATGCCTCCTTCTAATCCAACAATGTTAGGCAATGAATTGCACACATGCATAATATAGGCTACTGCACGGTCAATGCATTATGTGCAAGAAGGCTATATGTCTTGCAATATAGGACTCGAACTGGTCTGGTCTCGGTCTTGGTCTCGCTCTGCCTGGACCTTGGTCTTGACTCGGTCTCAACTCCTCAAAGTCTTGGTCTTGTCTCGGTCTCGGAACACTCTGGTTTCGGTGAAGACTTGGTCTCGGATTAATCGGTCTCGACTAATCAACACTGTTGATAGGACACAATTGTAAATTAATGTTGATGTTGTTGAGGTCAAAATTCTCCCAAAAGTTATTGACAGTGGGTTAATAGATTGGCTGCTCTCATATATATCATATATATAGTATATAAGGACAATTTACAGTATGCTTCTGCGTCAAAGCCACTTTGTAACCTGCAGATAGTTTGGCGTAGGGTTCTGCCAATTTATTCTCTCTCTCTCTGTCTCTCTCTCTCTCTCTCTCTCTCTCTCGGGTGGAGCACCAGTACATATGGAATAGTTTAAAAGCCTTTGGGTTTTCCACTGGGTTTATCGCCATGATCAAGGTGCTCTATTGTGACATTGAAAGTGT
>JAODTR010017425.1:0-12500 GCA_025399935.1 Amblyopsis rosae
AGAGAGAGAGAGAGAGATAGAGAGAGAGAGAGAGAGAGAGAGAGAGAGAGAGAGAGAGAGAGAGAGAGAGAGAGAGACATATGTAAAGAAGGCAATGGTAAAAAACAGTTAGGCCTAATCGTTATTCTATTGTTCAGATGTATTTACCTGACTTGTCTTCATTTGACCAGTCTACTGATCATAAATTGGGATGGCTCAGGAATCAATAACTAAGGAGAATTTAATCTTTACAGATGGGACAGTCTCGCCAGGTAATTGTTTTTTCTTCCTTTTGTGGATTTTGCAATTTCTGCACATACTGTATGGTATGGCTAAAGCACATACAGTACATACTATTCAGTGACTTTTTCTGAAGTTGTAAGGTTTAACCTCTAACAAATAAAACAATATAAGATCTGAGTATACACACACATACATCCATTTCTAATATACTTAGAATATTAAAAACAGTAAAGATTGTTTTCCCCATTTATTTCCCTTACTGATATAGAAACACTTAGAAATGGTTATTTTGCATGCAGTGGTTGGAATTCTTGGACAAAGTCTGTGGTTGAAAAACAATTCCAAGAATATGGTTTGCCATTTAGAGGGAAACTTGCAGAGTAATTATAGAGTAAGTTGAAGATATTCAGAGAGACTTACAATTTGAGGCATGTGTCAGCCAAAGACTATCCTACACTGTTGGTGAATGAGGATCAGTCTATCCTACACTGGTGGGATATGCAATGAAAAAGTTATATCGAAACATGTTGGCGGCAAGAGAGGATATACTTCACTTGTGCTGAACCGGTCACAGATGAACCTTTTCACAGAGGTAAGCTAAGCAAGACTTGAAGAACATTTTTCAATTTAAAAACATTGTTAGCTGTTAGGATATTTTGTTGATTTTAAAGTATAATAAACTATGTTGTAAGTGCCATGATTAAACTTTAATATTCAAATGTAATAACTATTTAAAAATGTAATTTAGGATATGTTATGTTTTGTATTGATTCACAGGTTATTATCAGGTCATATACTGTAGCAGACAATGTTATCCAAAGAGATGACAGTACAATCACAAAAATTATGGAGCAGATATCGTAGGGATTAGTTGTATGGTCCAAGGGTGTCAGGGATTGAGCCCAGGACCTTTCTGTTGGGTTTCATCCTCCCTAATTAGTTTATCCTACCTCAACATTGTATCACATAGACTTAATGTCTGTCATGTTCTCCATATTCATTTAGTACAATAAAATGTTCTTGTCCTAACAGGTCAGAGACAAAACGTTTCAGAAGAGTGTGTGCCTATCTACTTGGAGACAGCCTGTAATTACCATCAGGGCCAGGACTACTTTAAGATTGAGGGGGATTTCCAGAACGGCCCCACTATTAAGCGACTAAACCTTAAACGAAGGCCCAGAGTGGCAGCCAATAATGTGGAAAAACCACAAAGTGATGCATTACCTGGCTCTTTAGCACCCCTGCTATCAGCTAGTAGTGATGATGCCAGACCCATGGCTCTGTCTCATAAGACCAGAGGTCGACCCCCTCTTCCACCACCATATGGATCCTCCATAGACACTACAAAAAATGAAGGATCCAAGACCTCAACCTCTCAAAAGCACCCTGATCCAAAGCCTCTGCCTGAAGCAAGATCTTTGACATCACCCAGGCACAACACCCTGGTTGAAGAGACCTTAATGGAAACGGTCCAGCGTTTGGAGCAGGATAAGCAAACCCAGTCCCACCCCGAACCACATCCCCGCCGACGACTGGCCAGCTTTGGTGGAGTAAGCTCTGTTGGGTCACTCTCCCCTTTCACTGGCTTTGGTGCATACAATCAAAATAACAATGGCAACAAGCCCGCTGGCACTGTGGCTAATTCGTCGCTCTACCTTTGTGCCTCACATGGCATCAGAGGCAGCACGGGGTCCCTTAAGCTCAGCCCACAGAGCTCTGGCAGATCCACCCAAGTTGTGGGTCTCAGCCCCCTGCAGCATGTCCGCGATCAGATGGTGGTAGCTCTGCAGAGGCTAAAGGACCTTGAGGAACAAGTGAAAGCCATCCCCATCTTGCAGGTAAAGATCTCAGTCCTGCAGGAGGAGAAAAGACAACTGGTCTCTCAGGTGAAGAACCAGAATAATAACCAGGATCCCAATGACATTTTTAGGAAGAGAGCCTATAGCATGGAGAGCTCTGGTAATTTCCAGGAAGTCTCTGTAGTGGAGAACAGTGTGAATAATAAAGAGGGAATTGAGAGCATTGTTCAACAAGATTGCACTGGTCTGAGGGAGTTTAGACAACTGACTGAGGAGATGCAGGCACTGGAAAGGACCATAAAAGGTGGTAGTTTGCAAGCACACCATAGTCTAAGTCATAGTTTGCTTCATGTCAGACGCACCAGATCAGTTGCAGCTAACACTGATGACATTATGCTTAAACCCACAAAGGTAGACAAATGTGTGGGCAGTGAACTGATAGAGACAAAGACAACTGCAACCGGCGTGTCTGAGCTTGACCTTGGTATTATTACAGAATGGGAAGTAGAGCTTGATGCCCACCAACAAAGTATTGAAGCTCTCAAGGACCGAATTGGTCAGCTGGAAGCAGAGTTGAAGGAAGCAGCCCTCCAGGCAGAAATGAGTCGACTGATGCTGGAGCTTCAGAATGCGGAGGCTAGAAACCGGGTGGACAAGGCTTCCACTGCTAAACCCACAACTGACAGTAAAGCCACTGAGGCCAGGACTGACACCAAGAGCCAGGCTGTGGGAAACCACATAGAGTTCAGAGATGCCAACACAGGGGAGAGGAGCAACCTTAATAGACACACTGTGGGGGTATCATGTACAGTTCAGCTAAGCAGTGTGAGCGTGGGTCCTGACACGCCGATGAGCCACTGGGTGGTCAGGGAACGGGTGGAAAGCCGGGAACAATGTGTGGGGATACATGTCAATACAAACACACAGGGAGTCGGGACAACAATGAAGATGTGTGATGCAGAAATCAACACTGACGTAATTGGAGAGATTTGGGGAGTAGGGACAGGTCAGATGGAGTATTGCCCACTGGCTTTTGGCAACTTTGCAGTTGACATGACAGATACCACAGATACCACAGATGCCATCCGAACAGTTGATCTTTGCATCTTGGCTTCACCTCAAACAGCTTCTCAGAGGACCAACACAGTGTCCAATTCAGTATCCCGCTTTACTAATACTAGACATGCCTTTAACACCAACTCAAGCACCAACACAGTTATCAGTACCCAAGAGAAGCACACCAACACTTCACAAACCTTTATAAGGACGGCATCTGTGGGCAACAAAGTCAGGGATATTCAAAGTGTTCCTGAGACCCGTTCTGTTGGTATAGGGACTGTGGCTTGGTGTGGAAGTGCCTTAAAACCAACACCATTCTCATTGGCTAAAACAACAACCCGCGACGCAGGTGTTGGGTTCACCAGCATTCATGATAATTTCCTAATTGGCTTGAAAACACGGAATATGGCATGCGGACCTTCACACCTACCCGATCCCATCAGGACGAGGAGTATTGGGGTAGGTGAGGGGAAAATTCGGAACTTGTCGGTCACATCCCAAATAGCATGCCCACAACGCTCTGCCCAGCCCCAGTGGGAACCAGAGCTAAATCATTACATTGAGAAGATGCAGAGACTGCTGAAGGAACAGCAGGGCCTGTTCACAGCAAGTTACAGTGGTCTGGGGGATGTCTTTGACCATGGCAACTGCGAAGACACAGGATCCAAGCAAAGCTGCATGAACACAACCATGGCACAAGGAGGTACATCTTCTGCATCACAGCACCAGTCTCCAGTTATCACCGCTGGATTTGCTGTTCACCTTTGATTGCATGTTATTCTCTACTGAGCCATCTGTTGCTTTGGTGACCATTGCAAAGTGACCCCCTATCCACTTTCTCTGCTGCAGCCAATAGAGAGATTCAACGTCCAGCTCATCCCTCAAACGACCCCTGTAGAGGCGATCAAGCAAACGCAGGAGTCTGTCATATGAGTTGTAATGATGCAGGAGGGGTCAAAAGAAAGATCCAAATGATGGAACAACATGCATCCTCTGCTCTGCAAGGTAAATGTCTATTTCTGTGTGTGTACTGTTTGTACTGCATTTCATACCAAAACAACAGCGATTTTGTAATGTTGGTTTCAAGAGCAACTTGGGACACAAATCTGTAATTTTAAAATGTAATTAGATTTCTAATCTTAAACATTGAATATCTCATTGTGTTGAGAGGCACTATAAACACCAGAAGAGTATGAGTGAAAGTAGCTGTCTGGTTAGATCCTACTTCACATAAACAAAATATGCTATGCTATTCTTACTTTAAGCTGTATGGCTTTACAGGAAGTGGCTTGGCCAGTTGGCTTTGTGGTGTATACTTGCAATGACTGGAATGATATTGGGTTTCACATAGCATTTCACTACACAGTGGTTTGTAGCCAATAACGTTCTAAAATTGAGACACATTTTCTAGTCTGCATGTGAAAGGATGGTTTCCGTAATGCATGATTTGTATGTTTTCTTTTATTACTGTATATGTATTAATCTATGGAGACGTATATCCCATTGTTGTTTGTAGACAAGCCAACAAGTTCCCATCTGCTTTGTTCTATAATGAAGAAAGAACACAGTGAGAAAGTCTGCAGCAACAACAGAAAAAGTTTAGTAAAGGTTATTGGTTTGACGAGAGGGTAGGTTTTTGAAATTCTGTGCCCGTCTTTATTCTAATGACTATTGAATCTATGATCGATCCTACATCGACCACCATCATGGGGGGATCTGCTTGTCTTGCATATTTTGCATTTAGGCATTTTAAGAAGATTAAAACCTTGTGGTTTGCCAATAGGTTGGAGCCTGTCTCAGTTCATGAGCTCTCAGCTTGCGGAGAGATGAAGGAAAAGGAACACAAATGGAATAGGACATGGAAGCACATTTCTGGTGTGTCTGACCCAGGTGAAATCCAAGTTGGGAAAAGCATCTACAACCAAGACCTCAGAGGCTATGTAATCCCAGATAATCAACTGAGGTAGAACTCCTCCATTTTACAAGCGTGTGTAGAATCGCCCAATTAAATTGGTTTGGTGTCATTAGCTTCTTTATAGTGGTCTACTCATTATAAAGTGATGTCTATTAAGGGAATATTATCTGGCCTCAGTTGTTGCCGCATAATCAATAGAACCCTATTTCCTCAAGGTTTAAGCTGAATGAGAGGATGTTTTTGGCATGTCAAGCCTTAAAGACCCATCTAAGCGAAGAAAAGGCTTTATCTAGCAGGGATCTGGTATGTATGAGACGTCTAAGTGCATTTTCTATCGTTCTTTGTTACTCTCTATTTCTTTCTCTCTCACTGTCGGTCTTGGTCTATTTGTATCCAAGGAAGGTTGTCTTCAAGAATTATACTTTTAAAAAAAATATCTGGCTTAAGAACGTGCAAACTCTTTCATTTTATGTCTGATGAATGTTATTTTTAGATTCAATGGATTTCCTGAACCTCTGTCTGACGGGATACATTTCATTATTATCAGTACAGAAAGTAGGAGGGATTAGAGAGACAGAAATGGTTCAGTGTTCACCCAACACAGTCACAAGCATGTGCACTGCGCACACACACACGAACATGTTACCTATTTTCCCATTTCTCTTTGATTCACATACAATATGTACCTCGTAAGATACTGTGAATTGACGGTCATACACAATAAGCATATTGTGTATACACTGCAGACAGCTTTTATCATCTTCTTAATTCTAGCTGTCATTGGCATACAGCATTTTGGGTTATTATGTTCTATGTGTATATCCTCCCAATTACAACACATCTTTTGCTATTCAAAGTTGAACGTGGTTTTCAATATTCTTGTAAATGATGGTGACTTGCAAAATTGGGGGCTTTGAAGGCGATGCCTTTTGCTAGATTGCAATTGGAACAACATGCAGTGTGTGTGTTTTCGCATGCATGCAAATAATGTATCTTTATGTGACGAAGTTTATTTCCACCCAAGAATAGACTTCTTTGTATTCTCACCTCTCTTTCAGCACGCCTGTCTCCACGCACTCCAACAAGAGTGGTTCTACGTGTCCAGCCAGAAAATGTCCGACCCTGCCGCCGTAGAGGGTTATCTGTCGGCATTCCGGGCTATATCCCCCTTGGTGCTGCAATATGTACTCAATATGGCTGATGGCAATGGAAACACAGTTCTACATTACAGTGTGTCACACTCCAACTTCTCCATCGTCAAGAAAATACTAGATTCAGGTAATCTGGAAGTCTACTATTCTCATGCATATGAAACAAGAATGTTTGCTTATTACCAGTGATACTGATGGTGGAGGCAATTATTTCCTTCTGGCTACCTTTTGAATAGTAGCTAACAAGAAGACAAATACAGTGAAAGAAATATCAGACATCACATTAGTTCTGATTCAACGTGTCTGAAACCAGCCCGGTCTCTGCCTCTTTCATTCATTTGCATTCAATTTAATCTTCCAAACATGGACAATGCAACTGTGGTCATGAAGTTGGACAACACATCTTCTGACAAGAAGTGACAGGTCAAAGAAAGGTTCCGTTCTCTATTAGGCACTCAAATGCCTGGCTTTGTCATTACAATCTGCTGTTGTGCACTAGACACAGTCAGACAGAATCAATACTATTCTATCCACGCTTCCTAAGATAGTCTTTCATTATTAGTAATTTAATAGGCGTCAGAGTCAGGGCTTACTGTAGGTATGGCAGATGTAAAGTTCACCTTGAAAGAGGTTTGCCATTGTTTTCATCAAATGTAGATTTCTGCTGTTGTAGATGTACAGTACATGGCTAGCGGACACCATCTTTTACAATGGTGTTATGGTGCTCTATGGTCAGGTTGGAAACACAATGAGCTTGTGTATGTGACTACAGTGGACGTACGTGGTAGAGAACCATGCATGCCTTTGATTTCTGTACAGAGCAGACAGGAGTGTGTGTCTCTCAGCTGTCCTATATATTTGGTGATATGTTTTTGGATTATATTCAGTGTTCACCCAATGGTGCAAGTACATGCACACACACACACACACGTGCACGCTTATCCTACCTCAGTGTGAATATCTTGATTTAGGGAGACTCATTTCTAAATGTGTTGTACATTAATCTCCCGATCAGTTCTAATTAGCTGACATTTTGATTCTAAAGTGATTCACTTTAGAATCAAACATAATCAATACCTATAGTGCTTTCCTCATGATAAACACTATTCCCTTGGCCCTCTCCTTAAGTGTGGTTTGTTGTGCCCTTCATCCAACCAACGTCACTACAGACGTGTACAACGTCAACCACCAGAACAAAGCAGGCTACACGCCCATAATGCTAGCTGCACTCGCTGCTGTGGAGACTCCAGAGGACATGATGGTTGTGAAAGAGCTCTTCACTAAAGGGGATGTCAATGCCAAGGCCAGCCAGGTTAGTCCAGGACCCAGTACAGAATGTGGTTGTAGGACTATTAAGCTTTTGGCAAATGTGTAGAGTCAGGAACCCTTCACGTAAAGTGAGGGCAAAACAACCAATAAAAATTTTAAAATCTTGAAAACATAATGTTTTGAACGTTAAGTTTTTTCAATGTGATAATTTACTGTGTTTTGGACATTTAGTACAGGTGTACAGCATATTACATTTGTGTGTTTATTACAATATATGCATTTGGACGCATGAGAGCAATAACTAGAATAGTTCATCTGTGTAAACATATTCATTGGCCCTCATGAAATTACATTCATATATTTATTTGAATGGCTGGCAAGATTATTTTTTACGCAAGTCGGATTGGACAACAGCATGTAAAATGAGAAAAGCCTCCTAAATGATCCATGTGAAATGATAAAAGCCATGTGTTTGTTAGTGAGACATCCAGTACGTAACTGACGCTCAATATTGCCATATAAGCTAGGCTTCACACACCATCTATCAAGTGGTTGTGTCATTCATAAAAAAAGCTTTATGAATATGGAAATTGGAGTTTCTCTAAGTACTGTATTTCAGTGTAAATACCTGAAACTGTACATAACAGTACGACTCTTGCATGAGGCCCATTGTATCCTCTATAAGTTAGCGTTAATGTGTACTTGTGTTGTATTTGGTAAGTAACACTTGAGTATGTATAAAGTATAGGAAGCTATAGTATGTAACCTAAGTTTGTAAGTTGTTTGTTGAGATCTTCTTGAACTAAATTATATACAGTGCATGAATCTTTTCTGTTGATGTGTGATTGGTGCTTGACCCCTCCATTGTCCATCCCAGGCAGGCCAGACAGCGCTGATGTTGGCAGTAAGTCACGGCAGGATGGACATGGTGCGGGCACTGTTAGCCCAGGGAGCTGAGGTGAACCTCAGAGACGACGAAGGCTCCACAGCGCTGATGTGTGCCAGCGAGCATGGCCACACTGACATTGTTAACCTGCTGCTCACACAGCCAGACTGTGATCCCACACTCAGTGACAGTGTAAGTCATGGGCTGTCACTCATTGAGGTTGTTGGGTTGTCGGTTTGCTTGCTTGTAATGAACTCTTTGTCAAATACGGTTTCCTTAAAACCTTGAAAGAACATAGTAAAGAATTGAACATACAATGTCTACACTAATATATATATATATATATATACACAGAGCAGTGGTCTAAACTGCTTAGTTACCTCTAAAATACATTCTGGGCTTTACTATTGAACAGACACACTGTCACCCTAATGAGAAATAGCATAGCGTCAAATATTCTGCATATTGCGGACACCTTAGAAATGTATAAGCTTTGTTTGTTTCTATGCACAGGATGAAAGTACAGCTTTGTCTATTGCATTGGAAGCAGGGCATAATGACGTCGCAATGCTCCTTTATGCGCATGCTAACTACTACAAAGGACAGACCGGGGTGTGTACCTCAGTACTGTACATTCACAATAACTGAACTAGAAAGCCTATGTATAGATAGAGATAACTGTGTGTGTGTGTGTTTGTGTGTGTGTGTGTGTGTGTGGTCTTCTTTTTAGGGATCTCATCTTCGTGGGAAGTTGCTCACTGGTGGAAAAAGCCATCTTGAATAAGATGTCGGCTCGACTGTCCTAACTTTGCTTTGATGCTATGCAAAATGCTTCCAGTAAAGAAAGTTCCATACCAGACAGGAATTTGGTATCTTTAGCACACCTTTTATGAAGCTATGAATCTTCTACACAGCATTTTCTTATACACAGTGTCTACACTGTATTTGAACATGTTTTTTATTATGGTTCTTGCTTTGGTTGCTTATAGGGAACATAGAATAGCAAACTACTCACCAATTAAGTAAATGCACCATACATTATTTTGGATTTGTTTAACGGCACGCAGTAATCAGTGAAAGGCAGAAAATAATATACATATTGGAAGTATAAATATAATGTATGTAAAACTGATGCAATATTATGTACAGTGTATTATTTCCCTACAATCCATATTTGCCTTATGCTGTGATTCTTTCTTGAGTTTTGACATGGATTTATCAGTTGTAAGGAAAATCAGAATCCCATAAAGACAAATTATATATGTAAACTTTTCTGAAAGTGATCATCTTTGTTTCATGTATCTAGCTAATCTATATTGCCTAATAAAGTAGTCTCATGTTGTTATGATGTTGTTATGCTGTTATGAATAATTATGTTCATCATTATGACAACTGCATAACAGATTTGTGAGTTGGACCACAATGAACTTCTGTGGCTTCCAGAATACTGAGCTACAGATACATACTGTATTGTATGATGTTTGATGGAACACTTTTTATCAGGGTGAAAAAAAATGGACTTAGAGGTATAATCAGCTATTGCAAGATAATTGTAAGATAATACACTTTTTGTCAAATTCACCAAAAATCTCCTCGCATTTCGCTATCTTACCGTTATCCGTATGTGTTGAAAAAATTATCCGATATTTCTACACAGCCCCGGCTCCGTTAATACTGTAGGAACATAAACAAAGTGGCGAACACCACTCACGACAACAAAGCCGTAGTACTTCAAAAGTACCATGCTTTGCTTAACAATGGCCTGCGTTGACACAGCGTGTCGGAGAGTGAGGATTAATTTACTGCACAGCTACCTGCTGGCCACCGTTACACTCACCCCCCTAAACCTCACTCTCATCCGGGTCAGGGCCCCAGTGTGACTGAGATCGTCCGTCCCCCTTGGGGGAATCGAACCCCGATCTCCCACGCAGAGAGCGGACGCTCCTACAAGGCAGGCCAAAAACCCATGGGCCCTGGCCTCCGTCGCCAGAGCGTCCTATGAGGTGTCGGAGAGTGAGGATTAACTTACTGCACAGCTACCTGCTGGCCACCGTTACATATGTGTTTTTAGATAGCTGTCCAGGTAAGATTCACATTAGATATATGATACAATTTGAAGTTATGTTTCAAATTCTAAATACTTTAATGTTCAATATAGCATTGTGTACTTGTACAGTATTCGCTACACAGTATCCACTGACTAAATTACTATAGAAGAAATGCTATTTATCCCAGAGTTGTGTGATGTGATCTAGACCAATTGTTTTCCCCTTTACAAAGCCAGGGCGTTGTAGGAACAACATATTATTGGGACAAAAAGTTTATTGGATTAGAATCGCTATACCAACATTATGAAATATATGAAATTTAAAAAGTCTTAGAAAAAAATGATTTAACATCTTTAGTCCTCATTTAATTGCTGGTTGTTGGACTGAACCTTGTGGGACACCATATGAAATGGAAACAGTGGAGTTACCTAAAGTGGCTGTTCAATTAGAGAGGTTGAAAATGAACCAGTTAAGAGTTGTAGCTGAGTTGCCAACACACAGTATGGGGGAGGGAACTGTGTCAAATGCTGCACCTAACAATAGAAGCATAGAGCTGTCCCCTTTATCTGCAGCGAGGCTGGTCGTTAGTAACTTAAATGAGTGCTGTGTCAGTGATGTTCTCTGAAACCAGATGGAAATGTCTCACATTCTTTTAGGGTTCATTAAAGAACTCAGTTGACAACTGTGCTTTGCCAAATGCTATAGATAGATCCATAGTGTATAGGCTGTATTAATATATAATACTGGAGATTATGTATTATTACTTCCCTCTATTATGAAGCCTCTATACACTATGCAGACTGATGAACTGTACACTGAGCATGTGGGGGCTCTTAATGTGAGACAAGCACAGCATGGTGTGCAGATACCTTAATGGCGATGCAAATAGTCCTAGTTGCTTTACTAATACAATATGGCTATACAAAGTGTAGGTAGTGTATTTATGTGTGATTTAAAATTGAAGGGTGTACAGCTACAGAAAATGTTACAGCTCTATTATCTGAACAACCGTTTTTCTTCCAACATTGTATCTAAATGGGTGAGTGACTGATACTGTATTATTACAGATATCATAAATATATAGTATATCATTTTTTTTAAACGTTATATTTGAATTAGCATCTTGTGACTTCTTGTGGAGGTCCTGACCCCCACTTTGAGACCCTCTGCTTGTGAGGACATGGCCTCTATACTCCCTTTTGTTTCGCCTGTGAGTGCTTGTGCCTAAGTGAATGAGTGTTCTATGAGTCATTTCCCAGCAGCAGCAGTAAAATACAATGCCATATGAGGTCCACCATCAAAATTTGCTGTTGCCATGGTAACAGTCAGGGGTTGAAAGTGTTGTTTTTAATGAAAGAAAATCACACTTGCTAAGATATGGTTATAGAATCCACTCCATATAAAAATGACTGTCTAAAATGTGTTCACACAAAAATCATTATCTGTTGTATACCGTTGCCAGTCTAGCTATTTACACTAAGATTATTTGTATTTTCTAAAGAAAATGTGCAATCTTAAGACATTTTGTGATTAATAATAAATGTACAATGTGCTGATTCATAAATGTAAATTTCATAAGGAATACATGCATTTATTCATAATTAATAGTTTATTTTTATACACTTATTGTTATTGTTAAGATTGCATTGCAATTTACAAACATTGTAATGAATCTATGCATTTGTAATCAACTGCATAGATTCAAATATCTAAAGATACATCACTATTAAATCACTTGAAATCACCATATTTAAATCTTAATGCAATGGCCAAAGAACAAAGCAAGTTATCACAAAGATAAGATGTCATATAGACATAATTAAAAAAATGTTTGTTTTCATGTCTACAGCGTATTTCACAATCTAAAGCAATCTCTCAGTTGTTTCAGAACTATTTTGTAATGTGACTCACATACTTCAAAGTTGAGCTATGCAGCAATAAACTTTCTCATGTAATTCTGAGCCAATTCTGCTCATACACGCGCACACACGCAGGCACACACACACACAGCAACATTTGTATGGCATATACTGCAAGATGGGCTGTGTCTCATATACTTAATATATTTCTCTCTCTCTCTCTCTCTCTCTCTCTCTCTCTCTCTCTCTCTTAAAATAAAAAGCAGATAAAACTCATAGAAAA
The DNA here is from genome assembly GCA_025399935.1 of Amblyopsis rosae. Lineage (NCBI taxonomy): Eukaryota > Metazoa > Chordata > Actinopteri > Percopsiformes > Amblyopsidae > Amblyopsis > Amblyopsis rosae. The sequence continues at coordinate 12,492 of JAODTR010017425.1, forward strand.
CATGATTTC
>JAODTR010017425.1:15000-25827 GCA_025399935.1 Amblyopsis rosae
TGTATTTCACTGACGTTTCTCAAGGGTTTGTTAACAATTGAGTAAAGGGAGGCAAGATGTGTTAGTAGATAGGTGGTTGATCCTCATAGCATCTCTACAAGCAAGATGCCGAACCCCTTCCCGCTTCTTAAAGGTGCAGTCGGCGATATTATGTGTCATATTAACTGAATGTCTCATCATGGTCTGCTAGCTGCCCATTGTTTGTGCACACTGGTGTTTCCACATAGCCCCTGGCTGTGTAACGGAAACATAAAGAAAGTGGTGCAGACCGCACCACACAACATTACACCAGCTTTGGAAACACACATCCAATATGTGGAGGTGGAGTGAACAACCTATGGTATTGAAGGGAAAGGTGTTTTTGTTTGAATCGAGTTATATAGAAATATCAACAAGCTTTCTCCAGGATAGCTGACTACCTTCAATACTTAATTCAATATGTCATTGTACTCAGTGTGAAAAAAGCAAACTTTCTCGATTGCTGTTTATTTGGAGGCTTTGAACTAACGATAGCTATTGTAAAAGGAATTCCTAGTTCTTTATTAAATACATGACAATGCCTATCCATGCCCTATGCTTCCAGGTTGGGTCGACAGATCAGTAGAGGCTTTGTCCAGCTTCCCTCCAAAAAGGAAGTCCCTGAGTACTATGAGCTGATCCGAAAGCCTGTAGACTTCAGGAGGATCAAGGTAGCTGTCCACACTGCATGCTTTGTGTCCCATTAGCACAAACTGACTTAACGCAGACGTTAAATATTTATAAGATGCATTGTTGCTGGTTGACCATATTCTGAGCCTGTCAGATGTTTTGTTTACACAAAACTATCTGGGAAGTTGTCTTCAGAAATGTAAAAAGCAAGTACTTTCAAAAACTCTTGGCTGGTGATTGAATGAGCCATCTGTCTATCACCATCTTTAGAGGCAGAGGGCATTTAAGTCCCGCCTACGCCAGGAGGAAGGGGGGGGGGACATTCCATAGCGCTTTGTTGACTTTGTATTGCGTTAAGCTCACATAATAGCTTTCAGGTAGGTAAAATTTTTGGTATAAGTCAGAAATGACATTTATCTTAACAAAATGCAAAGTCAATGGAGCGCTGAGAACGGTTTCCCCCCCGGTGGGCGTGGTGTTTGACACGTTTCGAACCCAGCTAAGGTTATGTTGACCGTGGTTTGCAACAGGAAAATAAATTGAAGATGCTTTTTTCAGTTCCCATTTGATGTGAGCCTCTTATCGTTTTTATTATGTTATCATTACCTCTCTGAGACTGAGGTTACTCTCATAGGTGTTAGTCCTGGAGTTAACCTACTGTACCTGTATGCAACCTTTAGCACGATGCTTAACGCTATCTGCTCCTTGTGATTGTACTCTTAACTGTAAGTCACTTTGGCTAGTAGCGAGTGCTAAAGTACCTGATTTAAAAGTGATCTTTATCTCTCTGAGGCTTCTCTGCATCACTACCACACATATGATGTTGACCACATCTGCTTCACAGGAGCGTGTGCGTAATCACAAGTACAGAAGTGTGGAGGACCTGGAAAAGGATATTATCCTTCTATGTCACAACGCTCAGACGTTTAACCTGGAGGGATCCCAGGTAAACCACCAGGCTTTTCCCACTGGCACACATTTTCTCTTTTCCCATTAAATCCTCCTGACCTGCTATATCAGGGGCGTGTCTAGAACATTTTTACTGAGGTGGCACAGGGGTGGCAAAGAGATTTGTGATGGTGGCCACAGAAAAACATATACAATACATGTGTAGCATGCCAAAAATAGCACAATAGGTACTAAAAATAGGCTAAAATAGAAATGGTAAATGCTTGTATACACATAACTGGTGATGGTCAGTTTCCTATTTTGCATGACTATAGACTAGTCAAGGCTAGTCTCAGCCTCTTCCATTCATTAGCACTACAGTACGTCACATAGGCAACTCTGTGCTGAACGTCTGACGCATACAGTATATCCTCGGACTACAGACTTTCGGACTTTCGGGAAGTAACACTGTCGATAACTAAGTGTCTCTGTATTTTCCAGTGCAATGATAGTGCAGTGCTTTATTTACTCATTTAAATTTAAACATGTCCTGTCCTGTTTTCCTCATTGCAAGTTTAACGTCCGACTTGGTCATTGAGTTACGTAGTTGGTCGTCCTGCATGTCAATCAAAACACCTAGCTTTTCAAGTAGGTGGGTACTGTCACAGTTAGCCATAAAGTCTGAGACACAACGTCTCAGACTTTCTGTAAAGAAATGTATGGCTCTGCGAGACTAAGTCAAGGCTAACAATAACGATGACAAACAATTTTACAATTTTCTGATCTATTTTTCAAGTTAAGGCTATTAAGTTTCCAAATAGCTACACACCAACAGCATTATATTATATAACCTACCATAGCCTACATTATAGCACATAGCTAACATTTTAGCCTGGAAGTCTATATTTAAGGCTGTTAAAGTGATGCACTTTGTTCTGAAAACTGTAAGGTGTTAGTCAAACTATGGTACACCAACAAAAGTAGTATACAGACTTGGTTTAATCCAAGGAGTGAATAGTATGTGTGGAAACCAAATAATCATAGGCCCTGTGTTATGTATAAAGAATGGGGAATTGAAATGTTACTGACTCTGAATTATGGGTTTCTAATATTTAATATACAGTAGTAGTGGTGATAACAATAAAATGCAGTACTGCGAATGCACAATAGATACAGCATTCAGCTTTCTGTTTGTCATATTTGAGTACTGCCTCTTTAAGAACAAAGTTGCTTAGCATTTTGTTTACTTTCGCTCTCCCTTGATGTGGGTTAGAGCTGCAGTGCTTGCCTTGGAGCGGCACATGTTTTCTACTGTATTAGCTAATGTTGGAACACTTCTGTGCTGTGTGTAATGCATACACTCAATGAATATAGGAGCAGTCCTAGCTGCTCCACACTACTTCAGCCTCCCGCTTCATGCAGTATTTACAGATATGGACAAGACAGTCAGCCAATGGGCGATCACATTTCATAATTTGGTAGGGGGGAGGGCACCTGGGGTGGCCAATAACGTTTCAGCGTTGACCAGTGCTACTACATCTGGACACTTCCTGGCCATGCCTCTGCTGCTTTTACATAATGACACAACTGTACACTAGTAAATACTCGTATTCTTACTCTCTACTCATCAAGGTGTGTTTATAGTGTGGGATTACAGCGGAACAGTACATTGTGGTTGAATGTTGAAAGGTTAGAAATATCCCATCATTTACGTGTGATTTTTGTTTGTGCACTCTGTTGATCCCCACAGATCTATGAGGATTCAATTGTCATCAAGTCTGTTTTTGAGAGTGCAAGACAGAGAATTGTCACAGAAGAGCAAAAAGAGTCTGCAAGTCACAGTGATAATGGTGCAGGAGATGAAGACCAGTTTGTTTCAGGTAATGAGGTTTGCTCTCGTACGACATGACCTATTCCATTTGAACATGCAGACGAGCATTATGGAATAACAGCGTCTTTTGTATTTAACCAGTGAAAGCATTGCCAGTTCCCTTGAAGCCAGGAAACCAGGAGAGAAACAACAGAATGAACATGGCCAGAAGGCTGCCCAGTGGTTTAGACAGCACAGAGGATGTAGATGATACCACTTCAAAAGATGAAGGATAATTGGGACGGAGGGTGCTGTATATTTTTGTATTCTTGGTATAATGTCTGTTCTTTTGCATGACCTTTTCCTTTTCTTTTTTTTAGATCGATAGATTCATGTGAATGGCTACTCAAATGAAGGATCTTTCTCTTATTATTCACGAGCTCTGGTCTTTTGCTACGCACAATGTGCTTTTTATGTTGACCAGTATTGTTTATGTTAATTCTGACACACAGTACTTGCTTCAGAACATTGTCCAAAGCAATTTCAGTTATTTTGTTCTAATATATTTGAATTAGATGCCTGTGCTGTATTTCTTGGAGCATGGTGATTGGATATTGTTACAAACAGGTTACATGAGATGTCACAGGACATTGATGTAATGAAAAAAACGTTTAAAGGTTGAGCAACATTATAATTTGTTTTTCTTTTACTGGTTAACACTGGAATGCACATACATTTGTTTTTAAATCACTTTCAACTTTCAATGTTGTTTTTTTTCTGGTCTAGTCTTCATCTGAATTGTAAAAGTTGCGTATATATGCTGTGGCTAATAGTAGAAATGTAGCCTGCTTTTATTTACCTTTTCAGAATTACATTATCTTCTCTATCTTTTAAAACTCTGGGCCTATACTATGTTCAAGTTATCTGAACAAAGCCTTTTGTACACATTTGAGAAAAAGTTGATTATTATAAGCCTGTTTATGACACAGTCAAAACAATATGTATACTATTAGGTCCAACAGTGTAGCCACAAACATGGCTCTTAAAAAATATGGTTTCATAGTTAAGTTAAAGTATTTAGGATTGATGTATGATGTCTTTACTTTTTGTCAATGATTACAGACGATTTTGGAAATTGAACTGTATATTTGTAAGCCTGTGTATCCAAATGTCCTTTCATGAAAAATCCACATTAAAATATGATACATTGATACATTTGTAATGATGTTAATATACAGTCATTTCTTTCTAAGTTTTTAACCTTTCTCCCACAAGTTAATATTTATATCACTCCACATATATTTTTTTGGAAACCCTAGACAATGTTCCATCTACTCCTCTGTTTTTGTTTGGGGAGGGGAATGGGGCTTATGGAACACATCATTGTAAAGACAATCCCTGTGAACTAATTGTTGGAAAATAAATATTTGCCATCAAAATACCTCCCAGTTGTTTTATGTTGCACAGTACAGTAGAAAGAGCAACACGGTGGCCCAGTGGAGATAGCCATGTGGCCTCACAGCAAGGCCAGGGTTCAAACCCGGCCTCATCCCGGCCTTTCTGTGTGGAGTGTGCATGCTCTCTCTGTGTCTGTGTGGGTTTCCACCGGGTGCTCTGGTTTCCCCCACTATCAAAAACATCAGGTTCACTCTCCAGCCAGTGCTGTTTGACCAGTGACACTGACTTCTATCTGGAGTTGTTCCCCGGGCGCTGCACTGTGGTAAATTGGTGGTCAAAAGTTTACAGGTATAGGCTGGAGCCGCTGGACTATGGGCTGGACACATCAGACTGGGTTCTGTTCCTTGTTTTGTTCTGATGTTGTATTTATGTGCCTTTGTTTTCCTTTGTTTGCCTCATCCTGTTACAGTCCTGATTGTCTTCCCTATTGATCTGATTATTGGCTTCACCTATTCCCCTCTGTATTTGCATCCTTAAATCCTCTGTTCCTTGTCAGTTATTGATGTTGATGTTAGTGCTTGTGTTCTCTGCAACGCCTAAAGCATCATGTTTCTAAACCTCTAGGTGTATTCTGCAGATTGTGGTTATGTGTTTTAGATTTCAGAACACTAAAACCATATACACTGGTCTCAATATCCAGTTTCCTTATACATGTGAAGCCAGCACGTCTACAAGTGGAGTCACTCTGGACACTGTTATACAAGAATACAATACATATATTATCTTTTTTCATCTACTATGCATTTAACATTAACAATGCAATATAACTGATCATTCTTTCTATGGATAATCCCATTTTCTTGGAGCTTTCATTTTAATGTTCTGTTTGTTGGTTGCTAGATTTAATTGGGTGATGAGTGCAGAATTTAATCACATACGGAATTGCTTAACTATGATTATATTCTTTCAGACTAGGACGGTGCAGATTTATATTTTTTGCTTTATTTACAGGCCAACCACAGACTATATAGGAGCGAACACAGGCAACTGTGGTTCTCACACACACACACACACACACACACACACACACAGACAATATTTCCTAATTTCATGCTACTTAAATGCTTTTCCAGAGTTCTGAGAATGCCTTTGGCCTTCCTTTGTGTTTGGTATTATTCATCCTGCTATGTGAATGGTGCGCAAGTGAGCTCAAGAGTTTTTCTTTTCCCCTTACCTTTACCTTTTTTCAACTGCTGATTCTGACTAACGTTGAATCTCAATAGCATATAGTTAAATACCTGCCTTACGTGTTCAGTTACTGAGACTGGATATAAGGCATTTCATGGATGGTGTGTCAATGTTTCCTCTGAAGAAATTAGAATAGCCAAAGCTAAAGCCATGATACATATCTTTGAATAGAAAACTAAACACTGTCTACTCTATATATTTTGTAGGTCACAATTACCATTTAAGCCAACCTATTCATGCAGCAGCCAGCTAAGGCCAACAGTACAGCAGCCGCAACACAGTTTAAAACAGTCTTGATGTGCTGCAATAACATTTGTTGTTTTAAAAGGAGCTATCTGAGTCAACATGTTGAGTTTGACAAAGCTTTGTACAAGGTGACAGCTATCATTCTGAAAAATATCTACTACTGTTAATACTGTTAATAATACTGTATGTATTATTAGCTATAATAGTACTTGTACAACATTAATAATTATTAGGGCTTAGGGGATTATTAGGGCTCATTGTTTATAATCCCATTGGTTCTTCTATTTTGAACATTTTGTAAATCTGAAATAGTGTCCAAAAATAAATGTATCAGATGACACATGCCAGACTGAACGTCATAAATCAGCAATTAAATCTTTGACCGGCAAATCTAGAACACGTATTTACACTGATGTGATTTTGAGTTTTATGAATATTAATTATTTTGCAGAAATCTGGCAGTGCAAGAAATGTACAATAATTAATGAAATGTAAAATGATGAGTAGGACTTTATTTTCCTTCTTTCTTTACAGACATGCCGTATAAGGACACTAACACAAAGAACGTCTCTGTATGTCTTTGTCATTTTCTTAACACTAGCAGTATGGGAGCACTTTGTAACACATTTAAGTTCCAGCGATTGAAATGTCTACATGTGCTCCATACATTTTCTCATTGGTTGATGGCTCAATGCCTGCACTCACACACCACCAATGAATAGCCCTGTAAGTAGTCACTTTCATAAGGTGACGTGTTTCTATCATTACCATTGGTCTCCTATAGGATAATTGCCTGCATGACATACTGAATGGTGAATAGAGTCTGTCCTTACATAAACCTTCACATTCATTTCTGTTCTTGAGCGCTCCTGTGTTGAAGTAAGCTCTGTAACTCAACAACAATGCAACCGCATGAAACATTGATAGCTTGTCAAAACATTTAAGGGCTACGGGGAATCTTTAAAACGACAATGCCAGCAGGGTTTTGCAGCAGTGTTTTCTCTCTATGCCAAACCTCTGCAAACATCAGACATTATAATCCAGATCCACTAGAGGTTGCTATAAACCATTATTTAATAAAACTCTTAGTCTTTTAGTGTTTGTGTTTTAGACCTAAATTCATCATCAGACGAAACGTGGCACAATAGCTAGAGTCATACAATACGTGTATTTGTTACAATGAATAGTTATTTGTTATTTTGATTGTATTACTGTAGATGTAAAATAGGAGAGCTCTTTTAGATGCATTAGTGTCAACTATATACAGTAAAAAAAACTAGAATTGTATTCTAACTAGCAAGAAGAAGAAGAGAATGGCCAGGATATACAAGTCTAAATAGTGTAAAACTGAAGTGGTGTTATACGTGCATCTTTTCTAAGATGAACTGTCACCTTTCATTTGAAAGAAGATGATCACAGGTGTTGTGTAGAGCACCGTGTTGATGAGTGTTGTGAGATGCATCTGGAATAAGATATTATAAAAATAGAGAATCAACATTACTGTATATTAGCTCTCCTGCAACCTGCTTCATAAACATGGTAGTGCTGGTGTGTTTCTATGTCACATGTCGAGCTGTGTAATACATGGGAATGTTTTCAAAGAGATGTTTAGTGTCAACATCCTTTCAAGCAGGTGCATTCCATCACAGCTGTTTATCCCCACCTGGCCCATAGAAATGAATAGCTCCTCAAAAAGTAATAGATTCATCCTAATGCTATAGGTCAGTATATGTGGGACAACATGGAATGAGAGCAAAGAGCAAATAGCAGCGATGGGTGGGAAGCATTCACATTTGCCACTAAGACAAAGCAGCGCAAAATATTTGCATTTAATTTACAGTATTGTACATGTGAATCTAGATTCTCATACAGTATTTTGCTTTGGATGTGTAAATGTGCATGGATCTGTCCAATGGTGGTCCACAGACTTTTAATGAAACAAAATAGATGTTCTACTGGATGATGATGATGATGATGATGATGATGATGATCGAGGTAATTCTACATGTTTATTCATAATGATAATACACCATAAGGTTGCCAGAGTGACATTCATCCATTCCGATAGGGAAACTTGTAGTCTACTGCAATATCTGGCCTAAACCTAACCATATCAACACAGTTTCATGCGTAATACACAAAACAATATTTAAAACCCATAAAACATACTTTATATTTTTAAATAATATTTTGTTAAATGTTTCCCACCAAAAAAGGTCAATATACCATACTCAACAGCATAAACAACATTTTACTCCATTAACTTTTTGTCCAATGACAAAAGGCCAACTCCCCTTCCCATAAATTAGAACGTTTAGAGAGAGAATTGCATTTTCTGGAGTCTTTGCATATTGCTATATGTTTTGTTGTTCAGTTGGTAAAAAAGGAATCACCTTTCTGCATTTTATCGGTTGCCAGCGTGTATTGTCCAGCATTTCTAAACATATGCCAAGTGCATTAGCAAGTAATGCAGGTAATGAGATTTCACTGGAGCCCATATCAGTCGGTGGCCTGTTAGTGTGCAAACCACTGGTTATCTGGACTCTCCACTACAAAACACTTTGATGTGACCTGCACTGGGATCAGTGTTGCCTCATAACGCCACTGGTGACGATGTATATGGCCTAACTACCCTTAATATAATAGTACCCCAAAAGTTACGCTCTTAAAGTGCATATTTAATGAAAAACCACTCTAATGACATGAAACACATATTGAGTTAGGTCTGCAGTCTCTTTACTTAATGACTGTATTCACAGAAAACTCTAGAATTTTTAATTTCTGGAGGGAAAAGCTCTCACACGTGACACATTTCTGCGTTGCAGATAGGTGCTGGGGGTAGCATGGAGGGACATTCGCTAGAGTGGTGGAGTGAACCATCTTCATGCAGCCATAGTTAATAGCTGCCTGCACTTTAGCTAACTTGTTGCAGATCGCTTGCTAACAAGTGACGAGATACTCTACAGTATATGCCCAAATAAAAGCAGCATCCTGACGTTATTTATTCAGCAACTCATCTTACCAGTGTGGAGATGAAGTGGGGGAGTGCGCATGGTCGTATCTCAGGTTCATTTGCATTTCTATCCCTCTGCAAAGTCAACATGCACAATCAAACGGTTTTCCTCACAGTTGCCATCATCAATGTACTATGTGGACTGATGTATAACCAAACACACGTGTTGTTGTCTCTCATGACGACGCAACATGTTTTACTGCGGCCTCATCAGTTCTGCTATGGTGCCAGCATGCTTCTCTTCTCAGGTTTAGTGCTATTATATGTTGATCTTCCCCTGCCACCACTGCTGCCACTCTGCATACTGCATTATGTGTACTTGTATGAAGACAGCAAGCACTAAAGTGCAGGCTTCACAGAGCAACAAACAAGTTAGAAACTTTCCTTAGACTTGCTTAATCTTCATCTTTGAATTGACAATGACAAGACTGTCGGTCAGATGGCCTGGGTACAGTGGCACACTGTAGAAGGGAGCATAGAAAGACAAATGCCTTATGTCTGCTTTATTAATGTTGTGCTCTTGTTGAATTTGGTCTCTAAAATATCTCTGCGGCAGCCTGCCTGCTCATTGGTTGTGTCTCATTCAAGTCATTAGATAGACTATTTGTTGTGTCTCATTCAATCTCACTCAATTCAGTCTCACTCAGTTCTTTTTATTCTTTCATCTGTTGTGACACGCTCAAATCCTTCATTAGTTGTATTTTTCCAGCCTCCATCATCTGTTTCTACCTTTGTCTCCCATGTCTTAGAAAGTCCTCTTACCTTTGTACTTTGTATGTTTGTATGTGTACGGATTTTCTATCTCTGCATCTGAACCTTTGATAAGTTGTTCCTCCGTATGCTCCTCCAATGACCCATGTTGCCTCCAAGCCGGACAGAAACACATCAAGTATAATAGACATTATATTTACACATTTCTATAAACCTAACAAGTAGTAACAACAAAACCCAACATATTACTGCTGTACAGGTAGTATTTACAGAATGTTTCACTGCTAATTGATTTGGTGAATGTTATAATGTCACTAACTGGCATTTAGAGTGTACAGTATTCGTAAAACTGAACACTATTCCTATATTTAATATAACTAACACTTTAACATACACAAACACATCCTCAAAGGGCTTTTCAGTTGTTTATTGAACGAGAACGTGCATGGGCATCTCGGCCATGTGTGATTCGTGACGTTAGAGAAACAGGAAATGCCGCTGAACGACGTGGTGAAGGAGTTCATTGAACTGAGTGAAATGATTTGAGTCTTTATGAATACTCGGATCTGCCATCTCTAAAGGGGTCCTTCAGAGTGACAGCAGCTCTTTATATTGCCAAATTTATTTCAATGTAATGAATGTGACAGAATGAGTGTTGCCAAAAAGTGGAGACGCAGTTGTGAAAACCTTTAAAACACATAATTGTAAAACAAATTTGGTCTGATATGAGATATTATTAAATGTAGCTTTGACGAAACAAGCGCTTTAAATTACAACATTTGTATCCTTTTACTGCACCGTTGTGACGAAAAGAGAGCTGAGCCGGAAGGCAAAGCTCTCGATCTTCCGGGCAATTTTCGTTCCT
>JAODTR010017456.1:0-25816 GCA_025399935.1 Amblyopsis rosae
ATATATACTGTATACTCCCACAGTAAGCCTTTAAATATATACTATATACTCCCACAGTAAGCCTTTATATATATACTGTATACTCCCACAGAAAGCATTTAAAATAGTATTTCAGACAATAGAGGAAACATAATCAGACAGTCTAACGCAGTAGTTTTGTCAGTTCTTCTTTCGCTTTGTGTTTCCCGTTTTTAATGTCAAGAGGCATATCGTCTGTGGAAATAAATTCCCTGCTGTGTTTGCTGTATATATTTTATAGTTTATATGTGCATTTTGCTCACAATTACTTACTAATAATTTGAAAAAACAAGAAGGACCCCCACTGACGCCAGTGAATGACTCGTGACGTGTCTCAAATATGCTCTTTGCAGGTGACGCTTCAAGGGATGGATGTCAAAACTGGATGTAGATGGCAAGGTAAGGTGTCAAATTACCTTAGAACATTGTTCAAGGACAAGGAAGTGGTTTTGAAATGATGGTATCAAATCTAGTATAATTATTGGTTCATGTTCAATGTAAAACCTCACGTTTTTGGCAGGGTATTTTCCATAAGATATTTTATCTTAACTCTCTATTCAGGTGCAAATGTGATTGGATGAGGAAATGCATGCACATGTATGTCATGGACTAACCTAAGTCCCTCTTCATCACTATGCTTTAGTGGCCAAAAAATATACATGTTAAAATGACCACATTTGATTTGTGTGTGTTGATCATCAGTGGAAGAAACATTGGTTTGTCTTGGCTGATTCTTCACTAAAGTACTACAGAGACTCGGATGCTGAAGAGGTAAAGTCAAATATAATAACAACACTGCAATATGTCATTGCATTCTACCTCTTGGTTTCTTAGGGCCCATGAAGGCATTTGAAATCATCTCATGTTTATGAATGCCCACAGAACAGATTTGAATCTTCTCAAGGTTCCATTACAGTACTTTTCACATACTGATAAAAATACTGTAATAATGTAAATATTCTAGTTCTATTGTTATAGATTTGCCATTTTGTAATAGTGTGCAGAAACTATATGCTAATGACTTCAACAAGTTATTTACAATAATCTACAGCACTAGTTAGCTTTTATATCAAGGTTATGCTACACTTTTGATTTTATATGAAACTGCAGTGAATATTAACAGGGTTGCCAACATTCAATGCTGATAAGAATCGGTATAAGATTGACCAAGATTGAACCAAAGCAGCTCTATTTTTTCATGCTAGCCTGAGACAAGACATAAAAGCATGTAGTAGCATGTAGCATGTAGCATGTTGTAGCATGTAACATGTAGCATGTTGTAGCATGTAGCATGTTGTAGCATGTAACATGTAGCATGTAGTAGCATGATGCAGCATGAAGTAGCATGTAGCATGGTGTAGCATGTAGCATGTAGTAACATGTAGCATGTTGTAGCATGTAGCATGTATCATGTAGCTTGTAGCATGTAGCATGTAGCATGTAGTAGCACACTCCCGATGTGTGAGAGCTACAGGCAACCCTGATATACCGTTGAGGCCAGGAGAACAATGCAGCATGTGTAGCCTTGCACATGCCTACATTATTAATCATGTGCGGGTGCTCCTGTGTACCAGTCTGATACCCTGGACGGAGAGATTGACCTGACGTCCTGCTTGAACGTGTCCGACTGCAACGTCGACAAGAACTACGGCTTTCAGATAAACGTATGTAGCTGCTCTTTAGTGTAATGTCTACCAGATACACAGTTACTGTATCTCTGCTGTGCACATGCTGTCATGTTTTACATGCACTTATTTTGCATGTGTTTGCTTCCTGTTTATTGTGTGTGTGTGCGTGCGCGTACATCTTCCCTGCAGACAAAGAGAACAGTGTTCACCCTCTCTGCCACCACGTCAAGAATACGACAGAACTGGGTGAAGCTGCTCCGCCAGGCTATCCAGAACAACACAAAGTGAGTGCTGATGTGGACAGAGTATGGGGTTACAGGGTATCACGCTAGATATATAGCATGGATGCAGGTGTGTTAAAGCACTATACCTGGTAGAGAAAAATGTATTAGCAACCAGGATGGCCGAGTGGTTAAGGCGTTGGACTTAAGATCCAATGGATGTATGTCTGCGTGGGTTCGAGCCCCACTCCTGGTAGTGTGATTTGTTATATATTAAAACTTTATATAAATAATAACGTAATGCTCCTAGTAGTGAAATGCAATAATCCTAGATGCATACACAAACTTCCGAGGCATTGTATTTAACGGTTTTAATAATAAATAATAATAATAATAATAATAATAATGAATTAGATTAGAAGGAAACATGCAAGCAAGACGATTGTAGTAACACCATTGTTCTATGCATTCTGTATGTTATTTTAATCCGTAATATAAATAAAACTCTGTTTACACAGTACAGAGCAGTGATTCCAGGGGCCACTTCATACCTTTCTGAGCGAGGACAGATGGGGAGGGGGGGTGGTCTGAGGCACGGGTCAGTTGTGGTGTCCTGACCCATAAACTATCATCTTTCTTCTGACGCGTAACAATATCCTCTCGTCTATCCACCGATCGCAACCTCAGCCAATCAGACAGCGCCAGCGAGAAAGAGAAACCCCTTTCCCGGAGACCGTCGTCGTCGTCGTCGTGCCAACCTCCCGCCCGGCGCACCTGCAGAGAGTCTGGCTACAACACAGCCACGTCCGCCGCTAACTCGGCCAGTCACAGGGAGGCGGGGGAGGGTCTGGACAGGGAGCAGACGAGGCGATTGGAGGAGAGGAACCGGTGGTTTGAGGAGGGGATCCCCTACGGCGAGACGGGCAGCCGCTGGGATTCCATGGAGCTGAAGAGGGGGAGCGTCCACGCCAGCGACGTGGACGTCAACAGGAAGTGGGCGGAGCTGGAGCGACTGTCATTCAGGGAGATGACCGCCCAGTCCATCATGGGGGCACAGACCCGCCCGCCCAGCTCCCTGAGCCGTCAGTCAACCCCCGAGGGGGCGTCGACGCCCATCGGTCGACCTCGGGCGGTTGAGACAGACGGCCGACACGGTCCTCCGTTGGTGAACGGCGCCCCAACCGGCCAATCAAACACAGCCGAAGCCCTTCAGAGGGAGGTAAGAAATGTTTAATTATGTGTGAATGACCCTTGTGTTTGAAAGCGGCTTCAAACATGGTTAGCTTAATTTAGCCCCTCGACTTACTCTCTTTCCAACCCCGTTGATGCACTGGGCTGTTTAAAGCACAGACAGTGTCCAGCAGTTGTTATCAAATCTCTTGATGCCTCTTCTCTCATGCACACACACACACACTTTCTTCCTCCTCGTTCTGGCTTTTTCAGCATCTTGCTTCCTTCCCATCGCTCACCTCCGTGTGCATGCATGTGTGTGTGTGCGTCTATGTGCGTGTGCGTGCATGCGTGTGCGTGCATGTGTGTGTGGTGTCTGTATGTCTTTGTGTTTGTGTGTGTGTGAGTGTGTGCGTGGGCGCATGCACACATGTGTGTGTGTGCGTGCGTGCACGTGTGTGTGTGTGTGCGTGTGTCTCCGCCTCCTCAGGCCCTCTCCCTGAGGCACCAGGTGGAGAGCATCAAGAGGGAGCACGTCGCCATGGGGATGGAGGTGGACTGCAGCCCGTGCGGCCCCGGCGCCCCCTGCAGGGCCAGGCTGGAGGCGCTGGAGGCCGCCCAGCAGAAGGCCCTGCGGGAGCTGCAGGAGGAGCACGCTGCGGAGCTGCGACATCTGCAGAAGGAGAGAGACCGGCTACTGGAGGACCAGAGCCAGGGAGCGGCCGCAGGTAGCATTGGAGCTAGCATGTATTTGTAGCGCATGGTAGTGTGTGAGCTAGCATGTGGTGGTAGCGCATGGTGGTGTATGAGCTAGCATGTGTTTGTAGCGCATGGTAGCGCATGAGCCAGTGTGTTTGTAGCGCATGGTAGCGTCGGTGATAGTGTGTTTGTAGCGCCTTGTAACATTTTAGTTAGCATAAGCCAGTATGTAGCGCATGCTAACATCTGAGCTAGTGTGTGTTTGTAGCGCATGGTAGCATCAGATAGTGTGTTTCAGTAGCGCATGGTAGCGTCTGAGCTAGTGTATGTATGTATGTAGCGCATGGTAGCGCATTAGCCAGTGTGTGTTTGTAGCGCATGCCAACATCTGTGCTGGCATGTACTTGTAGCGCATGGTAACATTTGAGCTAGAATGAGCCAGTGTGTATGTAGCACATAATAGCATATGAGTTAGCATGTGTATGTAGTGAATGGTAACGTCTGAGCTAGCATGTTTTTGAAAAAATATATATAGGACCTTTAATATCAAGAACAACTGTTTTCTCTCCCTAGCTATAGAGACACTGAAGCGGGCCCACCAGGAGGATCTGCAGAGGGAGCTGGAGAAAGCCATGAGGCTGGTCGGAGGGGGTGCGCATGTGGACACCCTGCACAGGGGACAGACGTGAGTCTCCCTCCCCCACCCCTAACTCCCCTCCACACCCCCTAACACCCCCGGCTCAAAGGCTTCTGGCCGCTAGCTCTGAATGTTCAACACAAGATCGTGACCCTGTGAATGATGATGGGATGATGGGAGTACGACGTCTTCCTCTCCTCCTGTGACGTGTCGGTGTGTGTGTGTGTGTGTGTCTGTGTGTGTGTGTGTGTGTGTCTGTTTCTGTTTGTGTGTGTGTGCGCGCGTCTCTGTCTGTGTCTATGTATGTGTGTGTGTGTGTGTGTGTGTGTGTGTGTGCGTGTCTGTTTCTGTTTGTGTGTGTGTGCGCGCGTCTCTGTCTGTGTCTATGTATGTGTGTGTGTGCGTGTGTTTTTACGTGCGTCTCTATGTATGTGTCTGTGTGCGTGTGCGTGCGTGCGTGCGTGCGTGCGTGCGTGTGTGCGTGTGTGCGCGTGTGTGTGCGTGTGTGTGTGTGTGTGCACAGCCAGCTGGATGTGATGTCAGAGCGCTACACCCAGAAGTGCCTGGAGCTGAGCCGCGCCGAGCAGGACGGCCGAGGCCAAGAGACAGTGGTGGGACACAGGGAGAGAGAGCTGGAGCAGCTCCGCAGAGAGAACAAGGTCTGGTGTTAATGGGGGGGGGGAGAGAGAGAGAGAGAGAGAGAGAGAGAGAGAGAGAGAGAGAGAGAGAGAGAGCATGCTCAGAAAACGGTAAGATAGCAAAATGCAAGGAGATATTTGGTAAATGTATACAAAAGGTGTATTAGCTAATAATTAGCTTACAATAGCTGACTGTACCTTTAAATGTGTGAGCTGAAGACACCTGTTTGTGAAGTTGAATTGACCCCCCCCCCCCCCCTCCCCCTCCATTATTTAAGTCACATGTTGTAACCCTAGCAACATCTTTGTCTGTATTGTAGGATCTGAAGACCAGGCTGGCCGAGGAGATCAGTCGCATGCGCTGTATTATCACGGGCCAGAGTCCCGGGGTCGTATCCCCTGGCAACGGCAGCCGCAGCCCATCGGACATAGAGGTACTGTAGAGAGGACGATTGTGTGTGACCGCGCGTCTGCTGTTGAGTGGAGAGAGGTGCCACAACTATATTTCTTTGGCGATACAATGGCCCTCATTTATGAAACTACAGAAATCTGCGCGTACGATCATTTCCACGCAAAGGTCTGCGTTTATCAATCTGGACCGATTTGGACGTGAGCGGTCTCAACTCGTGTACGCAAGTTTCCGAGTAATCTTACTTGCGGTGCAGCATAGTGGAGGTGGCGGAGATAATTATCTGCGAGTTGTTTTTAGACCATAGTCTGCTTCTGCCGGGCATTTAAGAGTAGATAGGCCTACATTCATTTAAATACATGACGGCAAAATATTATATTTCGTAAGACCAGTGTAGACCGCGGGAGGAGAAAGCAAATCATCTTGGCCTGTTCTGCATAGCGCAGGTTAACGGGGTGTTGTTATTTGATGATCTGATCCGAAGATTGCCAACACAGCCTGCTCAGCGCAGCCCCAAAGAGGTCCTCTTTTCAGGCTCTCGTTTTTTTAAAGGCGAAGCACCACTTATCTCTGATTTAGGCAGGAGAAACATCATTAAAATGAATCAATAAATAAACAAACGTCTAATATTTATTAGGAAAATTATCAGCGGAGGGAACTGTACTGTAGCATATAGCCATACTTGTGCATGACAGAGAAAGGTGCTTTGGACCGTATAGCGCAGATTAACAGTTAACAGTTATTTGATCATCCAATGGTGACAGAATATAGCCTATATGCCCAAAGAGCCCTCTATATGTAGTGGTTCACTACATTCAGGTTCATTTTTTTAAAGGCTGATTGAACACCATAAAATCTGATTGATCTGAAACGTCATACAAATTGACAAATAAATAACTCCCCGACCTCATATCTAGGCTATTTAAATAGGCTATGATAAATCGGCTATATAGGCCTACTGTAGTAAACTAGTATGCCTATAATATTAAGGCTTATGTTTCGCATATCTCAATTCAATTCTCCATGTCGTAAACTCACCAAAGAGTTCACCATGGCCCCTAATACAACGTGATGAATGGATTAGGGGCTGTTTGACCCCTGGGTAGTATGAGATATTGATTAACCAGGCCTACAGGCAGTAGAAAACCAGAGCCATGTACAGAGAGAGTCGCGTCATCTCCTTTCACTCTAATGGACCATTTTCCCACAACAATGGGAAAAATAGTTCCTGAAAGTTAGCCGCAAAAGTACCAATGCATTCAATTGTAAATGTAAATCTGTGCATTTATTGACTACTAATAATCAAAACATTAAGTTATATATCTGTATATCGATTCAAATTGCCCACCAAGCACTTCCTGGAACTGTTTTGCCATAGGTTTTGCCTCTCCATGAACCATGTGACCGTTAAAAATGTATAACTTTGGTTGGCGCAACTCTGTCTTTCCATGGCTCTGAAGAAAACCAATTGACCAATCCCAAGCCCCACCCCTTTTCGTCTGTCCTCCAATAACAGTTGAGCGTTTATTTTAAACCGACAGAAACTCTGTCAACTGTCTCTTTTCCTGTTATTATCAGTCTACCTACTATGCTGATTTGTCCAACCTAGTTATCATAACTAGATGGGACAGGTTAAAGGGGAGGGGCTTGGTCAATTATTAAAGTTTACATTTTTTTCTATGTGTAAATTTCACTTCGCATTATAGTGATTGCCATAATACTGTATTTTCACATTTTAGGCCACATTTACACATATTAAACTGAAGCTCATCCATCATCCGTGGCTGGTCTTAGTGAAGGAAATGCTGCCACCTACTGTCTGAATTAAACTATTTTCAACAGCTATTACTAAATAAATAAGTAACATTGCCAAAATACTATAAATTCAGCAACATTATGGCTTGCTATTACTGGACCCCATGAAATTCCCACAGACAACTTTTGTTAATGTGAGAAAATAATTTATATTTGCTTCATCTGGTACAGTGGTTAAGAGGTAATCTCGTGTGTGCTTCAGATGCTGTTAAGAGCAAAGGAAAATGAGGTGGAATATCTTCATAAGGAAGTCAGCTGCCTACAACGTGAAGTGCAGGCTCTCACAAAGGTACAGCGCATTCAAAAGGTGGAACTGCTCATTAAAGTGTTGCTTCACCCCAGCTTTGAGACGGACTCCACCTACTGCACAATTTAAACAAACGCTAGACATATATTTAGAAATGACTGTGGTTTCAAGAAACCTGTTTGCCAATAAGGGTGGGGGCTGTGGGAGTTGCACTGCCCGTCTCTGTTAAGTGGGCGTTTGATGACACACGAGTGCATAAAAAGTACACTTGTAAGCCAGCCAAGTCTGGGTGAATTAAAAATGATATGACATGTAGAGAAATTTTCAGCCCTTAAAATGCAGATTTGTCTAAAAATGGCATTGATGTGTCTCATCATCACAATTCATTCTTATTACTTAGTTAACAGCTGGAAGAAAAAACATTATAGGGTCAGTTACTGTTTAACATTATTATACCAAAACATGAACAAATAGCTAATTGTGGTGTGGATATGCGTTTTCACCCCCTTGCTTCCCTATAACACCTGTAATTTCCAACCTTTAGGATAAAGAGGCTGCATATGAGCGCTATAAGGAGGCCTACACCGACCTCAGTGACTCGAAAGGTCGCAGCCAATTGGAGATCGACTCACTAAATGAACACCTGAGACTGGTCAACGCTGCACAGTGGGAGGGGGCACGGAATACCTAGTTGCCTGGGAATGCAATGTTGTTATTACTGTGCCTGGCAATGGTAATTTGGAGATTTACACAGAGAAAACCACTATATATAAACAGCCTGTTGTAAGAATAAAGAGAATTGTACAGAAGTTACAATCAGGTGAATTAGCGGATGCGTTTATCCAAAGAAACGTAAGGGGAGAATGATTATAAAGTCTTGCGAGGAACAGGTAGAGGTTATGCACCTTGCACAAGGATGCTTACAAATGGGCTCAAACCCACAACCTCCCGTCTGGCAGATGAACGCCCAGACGTCCAGATTATCATGCCCAAGACTGCCAAGGAACGATTACAGACGAGAAGTGTTTCCTTGTGGATAATTTATTGTGTTGCAAGACACAAACATGCAAACAGGAGTGAAAGCTTGGCTTGTAACCATGATAGCTTCACATTGATATGACATAAAGTCTCTTTAAAATATATTAGGGTAAATAAACTTCCAAGGAAGACGAGGAATAACATTAGATGCCCAAATTGAGTATTGGCATTCTCAGTTCTCTTTTGCCACTCCAGAGAATCAGGCGGCCTCCCTTTCTCTTGGCTGATGATTTGCTTTCAGCCAATAAGGTGTAGCCTGTGGAAGAAAAAGGATTTAAAACTGCCATCAGCTTTCAGTGTAATAAACGATAATCAATACAAACTGCCAAGGTGTGCATTTTCTGGTTTTTATTTATGTTTAAATGTTCCTTTGTTTTCAGACACAAATGAAGGAGTTGCGCTTTAAATAAGATGTGCCACATAACATAGTTTAGTATCAATTTACTTTTCAGATCAGATCAGTCATCGTCATCGTCGTCTTCTGGCACAAAGATGTCGTGTTCTTCCAACAGGGCAGCAAAGTTCTTGCTTATCAGCGTTCCGATATACAAAAAAGGTACCACTATGATGGTCATCCTGATGAGACCAAACGTCGTCTAGAGAAAGAAGTTCAAACATGGAGCATTATTCCAGCTGCTAAGCAACACATTGGATAACAAATTGGTCTGATCAAACACATGAGTTGTTGCCTGAGTAATCCATTTAAAAGATGATATGTTATTAACTGTTACAGCTTTAGGCTATAATGCATTTATAGAATTTGAATTGACAGTGTAGTATTTTCATTTCTGTGTGCTCGCTGTATTATAACTACGGTACCCTAACTTCTAAGATTAATTTGAGGTTTCTTTGAGGATTGTCCTCGTTGTTTTTCATAAACTAGGCTATAATTTCATGTCCACGGTTACCATTAGCATACACACCCAATATTTACAGATCCAGGTGGAACACAAAAAGACAAAGGTTAAAGACAAGGTAAAGCACACACACATTCGCATATACACATAGTTTGCTTATTTTAAATTAATAATACATTAATACAATGAAATATATTACTTCCTCAACGTGTATAATAAACAACGTATCATTGGCCAGATTGAGCGTTTCAGTAAATCATTTTAATGTGATTTGTCATAGCGGTTGTCTGTCAACGTATGCCCCGCCTACGTTGTCAAGAAATAGTTCGCTACTCACTTTATCTGGTTTCGGCAAGATGCCGCCCGACGCAGTTGATACTGCAGTTCGACAAAATGTCAACCTAGATACGGTTGATGTTTTTGATCCATTATTAAGGTTTGCTATGGCTATATTTCTGGTGGCAAGTTGCCGTGAAAGCCGCAGTATCGCTGTCGCCATTTTTCCAGTTGTGATGGAGGCGGTCCATGGGCGGGACCCGGGTGGGACCATAGGACGAGGGTGTGGATGGTATATTTGGCCTGTGACTTTGCGCTTTGATCTAACTTTAAAATTAAAAATATATATATATGTATATATATACATATGATCATATATACATACACTATAATATTATGTATTATGCACATATGACCACCATCGTGTATTACGCACAACATATTTAAATGTTTAAATGAACAGGCACATATTTAACATTTAAATAATTTTACGCGAATGCAATGGTGTGCATGATGTATTTTCGAAAGAGAACGCTCTCTTGTTATTGCTAACACACGCACGTGACGTCGACCTGTCAATCACCCAGGCGCCCTGCGCGCGGCGCACGCTGGGACGCGCGCACTTCCTCCCGGAGGAGAGCGCGAGCAAGGTTGCGCCCGGAAAGATCCGATTGTTAGAGAAGAGAGGAGGAGAAGAGAGGAGAGGGCATTGAATAAACCCTTAATTACCTGGCTGACATGGGGCGACAATAACAGATACTATGATAGATATTGCACTGACGAGCTATTCCGCTGTCAATCTAGCTAGCTTACTAAATAAACGTCCCCATCCGCATTCAGTCACCGGTCTTTCAACTCGCCAGTCAGCCGACGAGGAAGCGAATCAGTTTCGAAATAGCGTTGACCGTAGACTCGTTGAAACAACGTGCCGCCGTCCACGTTTTTAAATAACCACATAGTCACCTGTGCGGTACAGAAACGAATAACAAAACGGTGTAACTGTTACTGGGGCGTTTGTTCTCGCCAGATAACGCTAACTTCGACTTGTGAGAAAAGTTGTCCGTAGTGCTTGTGCGCCGCTGGGGCCGACCCTGAGAGGCCTGCGGTGGAGGCTGCATGTGAGAAGACTTTGCGCGGAAGGACGGGAAAGTAAACGGCGAGGAACATGTCGGCCCAGGCGCAAATGCGGGCCATGCTGGACCAGCTCATGGGGACGGGGAGAGACGGTGAGTTGGTTGAATAAATATATATATAGCAAATACCATTTCACACTATTTCTTGAGAAACGTGAAAGTTTATGGCTTCGAGCACGGAGACTTAAACTACTGGGCATAGCAGATACCTCAATTGAGTCATGCTAACCCTAGCCTTCTAGCTAACTGGCTAGCTGGCTAGCTACCTGTTGTCAGAGTTGAAGTGGAACGAGGTTAACGCCAGATGGCTAACTCGAGGCAAATATTGTGGTCGATGTGGCCAGTGTCGGTTGACTATTAGTATGTGTTCGCATATATGTAGTAAATTGTGTCTTGCTGTTAATACAGCCGTATCTCGTGACTGTAGATGTCATTTTGTACCACCCCAACCGCTAACTTTTAGGAAAGCATGCCAGTTACGGAAGAGCACCAAGCCATGATCAAAATCATGTGTTCAAACCTACACACATTGGTACACGAATGGGGGAGGGGGTTTCTTTTGCGTTGCTATGTACTTTATTAGTTTGTGTTTAAATACTAATATTATGCTATTTAACAATGAAGGAGATTCCATGCGGCAGAGAATCAAGTTCTCAGACGAGCGTGTCTGCAAAAGTCACCTCCTGGATTCTTGTCCGCATGATATTCTGTCAGGCACGGTGAGTATCCAGTTACCGTTACCAACAAGTGAGCTGACTCCATGGCTTTAAGGACACTTTGTGTGAATCTTGTGGCTTTACAGTAACTGTTGAGGAGTGATAACAACTGTGGCCAGTTGAAACTAGTAACTTAAGTTTTTATTTTCCGTGCGGTGCATTCATGTTGGTGTCCTTTGGTGTTTCCGATGGTTCGGTTAAAGCATTGACGATGATCTTGTTTCAACAGAGAATGGATCTAGGGGAGTGTGTCAAAGTCCACGACCTGGCTCTCAGAGCTGACTTTGAAATTGCCTCAAAGCAGCAAGAGTACTTCTTTGAGCTGGATGTGAGTATGTTGGCAGTCCTTCACACTCACTTCACCTGGAGGATCAAATGTTTTGCCACCATCCAAAGCTCATTAACATAATAAGACCACTTTTCCCCCCTGCAGGCGGCTGAGCACCTTCAATCGTTCATCGCAGACTGCGACCGCAGGACAGAGTTGGCCAAGAAGAGACTGGCCGAAACGCAGGACGAGATCAGCGCCGAAGTGGCTGCAAAGGTGACTGACATTTGAGGCCAACGTACCGGAATACGTTCATATTGTCTATCATGTTTACATTTGAATTGTCTCACTACAACTTCACACTCGTGTTTCACTGGATTAGGACTGGCTGTTCAGACGCAGTCAAAATAAAATCTGAGATGTTTCATAAATGCTTTTTCATTGGCACAAACCGGATGTGTGTGCATGATGACATTTACGTCACTGTGAAAAGTATTATTGTAGCTTTTTTTAGGTCGGAAAAGGTTTGAAAATGCAGTCGTAAAGCTTGATACTGTATTTGAAGTGTGTCAAATCACAAACACAGCTCCCTTCACGCCATACATCAGTCTGCACCACTGTGTTAGGGCATGAGGATAGAGCCAAAAGTTATATCACAGTATATTTCCAAATTTTGTTTAATACAATGTAATTCAGTTATTGATATGATGAACGATATTTACCATCACAGTGCTTCATTAAGCTTTCACAGGCATTTTGTAATAGTCGTGTACATCTGGATCTGGTGGTGGGTCTTTCGTGCTTACGGTTGTTTGTATATGGCCATTGGACCTTAGTTATAGCTATAGACTTGCATTTAATGGCAAGCCAAAAATGATAACTACCATGCTTGCTATCAAAACACTCGGTAGAGCAGACCTCTTCAATGTAAGCCATAATAATGTCATAATCAAAATCGCATAATTGTCATAATTCACAAATAAACCCATCTTAAAGATAACTTAATGGCTGCGTCGTTCGGCGGTGCGTCAAGGAATGCAACATTCGAAAGGTGAAGTCAAATTGACGGAGGAGCTCAGAAACCTGCAGATAGTCGCCCAAGAAATACAACCGCGTTCTAAACCTCGGCGTCAGACGCCAAAACTCTGGCGCCTCTTGACGCGTGTCAACGCCTTCAGTGGGCGTTGCCCGTTTTTACAAATAACTAGTTCAAAACTCTGGCGTCTCTTGACGCGATTTAGGCTGATTTTAAATACAAATGATCCAATTTACACAATTAAGTACCTTTACAAGATTGTGTAAACCAGACATACATTTGTTTTGAGTTTGTCACACCTCAGATCTACGGTAAACTAGCGGTGTTGTGCCAAAAAGGTATCCCCAGCTGAACATTCATTGTAAAATGAAAATGAAAAATGAAAATATCGTTTTGTTTTTTTCTAACATGCAGCGCATTTTTTTTCTTTCTCTAATGTGTGTTTGTGTGTGTGTGTGTCGGGCAGGCCGAGCGCGTCCATGAGCTGAATGAGGAGATCGGTAAGCTGCTGGCCCGGGCGGAGCAGCTGGGTGGCGAGGGCAACGTAGAGGAGTCCCAGCAGGTCCTGGAGAAGGTGGAGAAGACGCGTGCCATGAAGAAGGAGGCAGAGGTCAGCCATGTTTACCCTGCTGAGTCTCCTGCCTCCGTGAAGGAGGGGGCGGGGGGCGGCCATGTTGTCTACCTGCTGAGTCCCCTGCCTCCGTGAAGGAGGGGGCGGGGGTCGGCCATGTTGTCTACCTGCTGAGTCCCCTGCCTCCGTGAAGGAGGGGGTGGGGGTCGGCCATGTTGTCTATTTGCTGGATGAATGAGAAATTAAATGGTGGGGGGCAATGAAGTTATGTCTCTACATGCCTTCCCAGGCGTGACCCCTATGTGACCCCTGTGTGACCTCTGTCCTTCCAGGACGTCTACAGGAACTCCATGCCCGCCTCCAGCTTCCAGCAGCAGAAACTCCGGGTGTGCGAAGTGTGCTCCGCTTACCTGGGTCTCCACGACAACGACCGTCGCCTGGCCGACCACTTCGGGGGCAAACTGCACCTGGGCTTCATCGAGATCCGCGAGAAGCTAGAAAGACTAAGAGTGCGATGTGGTCTTATTTATTTAGTTTAAACACTTGGGGGCATCATGTATCTACGTTGGTGGGCTCAGCGTAAAAGCAATGGCAGCCAGACCGCAGAATAGCGCCCTCTGTGCCATCGCATTTTACGTTTGATGTACTAAACTTGCGGCTGATCACGTAATCGGCACTTGGCACTTGGCACCGCCCCTCTAAGCTTGCAGTAGACACGGCGAGTAGTCTTATCTTACAGCCATATCCGCAAGGCTGCGGCACCAAAATGCCATGTTTATTGGCACAAAGTGCGACGAAATTCGCATGGCGAGCCGGCCCGCAGTGCATGTTGTGCGCTAGATATGTAGTGCTCCCCAACAGTCGATTGTTCGGTCCACTCTACTCGCTAGTGGTAGCGCAGGCCGTTGTACGCGGCAGATGTACTTCGCACTATTATTTTAACAGAATCATTAATTTAAATTAGGGCTGGGCCATATATCGATATATGGCCCAGACGGCTTCCAAGATACATGGGCGGTAGTTAATAAACCTGGGCCCAAGTAAGGTGTGTGTGTGTGGGCAAACCCTGTTATCTTCATAGTTTTTAACACGAGACGATCCCAATGTGATCTTATTTAGATTTAAACGCGAGACGAACCCGATGTGATCTTATTTAGTTTTTAATGCGAGACGATCCCGATGTGATCTTACTTAGTTTTTAACACGAGACGATCCCAATGTGATCTTATTTAGATTTAAACGCGAGACGATCCCGATGTGATCTTATTTAGATTTAAACGCGAGACGAACCCGATGTGATCTTATTTAGTTTTTAACTCGAGACGAACCCGATGTGATCTTATTTAGTTTTTAACTCGAGACGATCCCGATGTGATCTTATTTAGTTTTTAACTCGAGACGAACCCGATGTGATCTTATTTAGTTTTTAACTCGAGACGAACCCGATGTGATCTTATTTAGTTTTTAACTCGAGACGATCCCGGTGTGATCTTATTTAGTTTTCAACGCGAGACGATCCTGGTGTGATCTTATTTAGATTTAAACGCGAGACGATCCCAATGTGATCTTATTTAGATTTAAATGCGAGACGATCCCGGTGTGATCTTATTTAGTTTTCAACGCGAGACGATCCTGGTGTGATCTTATTTAGTTTTTAACGCGAGATGATCCCAATGTGATCTTATTTAGATTTCAACGCGAGACGATCCTGGTGTGATCTTATTTAGTTTTTAATGCGAGACGTCCCCATCTGCAGAACAGCGACCTCGGCGTGTGCAAGAAACCATGCTCAGAGTGTGAGCCTAGCGTCCATGTTTGTAACACACTGCCGTCTCCTCCTTCCAGAAAGCGGTTGTGGAGAAGCAGGAGCGACTGCGGGTGCGCCGGCGCGAGGAGCGCGACCGTGAGGAGGAGCGCGCAAGGGAGTGGGAGCTGGAACGGGAACGCGAGCGTGAGCGGGAGCACGAACGTGAGCGGGAGCGAGAGAAGGAGCGCGAGTGGGAGCGTGAGAGAGAGAGGGAGCGGGAGCGACGGAGGTGAGTGGTGTGTGTGTTGACGGCTGCTAACACCGTCGTGTTAAAAGAAACAGTTTTGGGTCTGTGACCGCATTTCAGGTCGAGGCCCGGAGGTGGAGGGACATGCAGGCAACCTCCCTCCCTCCCCAGTATTTGTGTAGGTCAACCAGAAAGACTAGAGTTTATTTTTGTTAAATAATTTACCAAAGACACTTTTAGGTATTAAAAAAGAAATCCAGATCTATGCATTCCTACTTTTCAGTGAGATTAACGTTGATTTTAAAGATATTGACGCTTAATGTTGTGAAAACACAGGCCGCTGTGTATCCTACTACTGCATGCGCACCACCACTATTACCCCTGACCTTTCACCCCTGACCTGACCCGCGTTTGTCTCCGCTTCAGGGATGGAGGCGGCTCTTCCTCCCATCACCCCCGGCGACACCACTCCTCCCGCTCCAGAGAAGAGGGCGAGCGAGACCGTGAGAGAGAGAGGAAGCATAGACACAAGGAGAGGCACCGCTCCCGTTCCCACTCGCACAGGAGCAAGAGGAAGAGGTGGGGGGCGTGTCCATTGCGTTAACCCTCTAAACCTGTGATCCACGCCGGCGCGCATTTTGCATCGGTCTATATTTCGTATCATATCTTCAGAGCGGTAATTTAAAGAAATACGTTATTTCCCCCCTCATAATCCAGACACTCTGCTGAAGATCGACATGTGGATTGTGTTATTCCGCATAACGGGGACTTCGCAACACCACGACCAAGTCGCGCACGTGTGTGTGTAGCCTTGTAAAATGACCCCTGGGAGGGAAAAAAATTTTTTCATTTAGGTTCTGCTGGAAGGATTACTCTGTTATAGACGGTAAACAACAAAATGCTGAAAATAATACAACTACACTGTAAAATGAGTAGGGGCATTTATTGACTTTATGTAAGGTGTTAACCTGGTCATTATTACTGTAGGTTGTTAAAGGGTCATTGGATTTTTTGCAAGTTCTGTGAAGCATTGTTTTATGTTTTTGAAGAAAAACAAACTATTGTGCTGAAGTATTTGTGTTAAGAGCGACGTAAAACGCAGTTCATATCACACATCAACATCCGACTTGTCTTAAGAAACATTCTTTGCTTCATGCTAGCAGTTGGTATTGTCTGTAGGACTGCCCTAAGGTTTCTGCAGCTTCCAGGGATTAATTATACACCTTTATTTAACCAGGTAAAAGACTCTTTGAGATTGAAATATCTTTTACAAGAGCGGCCTGGCCAAGAGTGCGGCTTAAAACGTCCACATACAACATTTAAACATGATGTCCACCATTCAATTACAGCACCACAATAAATGAAAAACATGAATCTAACAGTCATAGTCAGTTAGACGTGAAGCGATTGCCATCCTTGTCCCTTTTCACATCCCCTGAAAGAAATACAAATTCTTTACATTAAATCAATCATCGTTTGTATTTGTTTATCAAATTAAACTGTAAAATTATTATAAGCTTGCTTACGATTTAGATGGATTTGGCTTTCAGTGCAGTTGTGATTTCCACTTCATGCAAATCTCTTGACATAAGACAAATATTGTGCGCTTTTACTGATATTGATAAGACAATAATGTAAACTGTCTTACCCCCTCCCCTTCAGGTCGTCCAGGGAACGATCCTCACACGCCCAGGACGGGGAGCGCCCCCTCTCCCAGGAGCGGTGGAGGTCGGAGGCCGGCGGGGACGGAGGCGTTGGCGTCGCGAGACGCAAGGAGCCTGCGGACTACGTGGACGAACAGGGGGGCGACAGGGAGCGCTCCACCTCGCCGGAGATGGCCCACGGCAGGGGGCGCGAGCGGTCCCTGTCGCTGGAGAGGGAGAGGCAGTCCAGCTCCGAGGAGAGGGAGTCGGGCGAGATATAGCGGCCGCCTGAGAACATTGAAATTGGATATACTGTTCGGAGTGCGAGTGTGCGTGGTGCAGGTGGGAAACGGGCTGTGTGTGTGTGTGTGCGCGCGCGCGCGTGTGCAGATGCTGGATGCGTGTCCACATTGAAAATAGGACATTTATATCAGCGGGGTGGCCACTAAGTCTGCCCGGCCAAGTCACATGTGGCCGCAATGTATGTAAAACTCTGTGTGCATGACGGTGACTTTAAACTGGGTAGACTGGGAACAACCTTGGGTGGTCGCGAAAACTCCTTTTTTGTTTATTCTTTTTCTTTGTTTTTAACACCATTTTGTCTATCTGGTGTACAACTTGTTGGAAAGTTAAGATGGAAAATGAAGTCAAATGTTTTTATTTTACTTGAGAAAAATACATAAGAGAATGTTATTTGTTTTATTGATGATGATCCCCACAACCCCCCCCCCCCACCACCACCACCACCACCACTCTCTTTTACTTTACATTGGGATCATCTGTTTCATACAGTTTTGTAGCTATGGATTTAATCACGCACCTGAGATGTCATGTGACATCTTGAACCCACGTGTCTGAGGGATATTCTGCCGTCAGTGGAGGGGTGGATGTGAAGTACATCTCTCATATGACGTAGTATGCCTCACAACCAGGGCCATGAGCTTTACACAACCAAACCTACCGTTTCAGGCGAATCCGTCATTCAAGTTTGGACGCATATATAATGAACCCGTATATTCGTCACGCAGATAGATTTTTAGATACTGGTACTTGATTTTTCTGCCTAGTGAACCAACTTTTTTCCTTTCTTTTTTTTTGCTGTTCAACCTGGATGTAATGAACTTTGTACTTTGCTGTGCCATCAACTATAAGTGAATAAACATTTCTACATCCTCTCATTTTCACTATGTACAGAGTGTACTGTTTCAAACTCCCAAATAAACGTTAATATGACAGCTGCCATCGGATCAGGAGATAATTTGACTGACATCCAAATTCAGTTGTATGTTTATATATTACGTATGAACTACTGCTACACAATAGGTGTAGTGCTAGGGAAAACTTGTATCAGCTTGGGAGTGCTATTCATGCCAACACAACCATGTTGGCTGACTTGCGACAAATGCTGGTTGAAGAACGCGATGCTATACCACAGCAGGGTGACCACGGTGACCAGCGTGATGAAGAGGGGGGCTGGCTGTTGCGATTGTCGTTCCTCCACAGTCCCATGACACTTTAATACATTGTTAAATTGCCAACATGCATTTTCTTTTCCATCCAGACTTCAATGATCCAATCTGTCAAACGACAGCAAACGAGTCAACAGCAAAGAAAAGCTGCTCGATGTTGTCAAAGAATATTTTTCACATTATTCATGGACGCAACCTCATACTCATCTCTGCTGCTCATCCCACAAATGCATGTTCCTTATAAATGTGGCACCTTTTATAATGGAAATATTATATATAATAATATATATAATATAATATATATTTATATATATAAATATATTTTTTATGTATTTATTTATTTATATATATATAGAACGCACACACTAATACGTAAAAATAACTAAATGTAGAACTATAAATTAAAGTGTGCTGTAGGTCACTGTTGTGGACTCTAGGGGGCAGTATAACAAAGTATACTGCTGCCTGACGAACATGGAGCGTGCTCTTCATGACGTCATACGCACGTTTAGAAAGAAGCGCGCATATGAAATGGTAGCAGCGCTTGCTCGCTTCTCTTTACATGTAAAACTACATTACTAATTACTAATCGTAACACATTAATGCTGACATTGCCTTCATGTTCGTGGTAGCATGTCGTTACTGAAGCCATTTGGAAAATTGCCGAGTTTAAATGCGGCGAATATACTGGTAAGTTGAATCAACGTTAAGAAAGTGACGTCTGTGCTAAAAACAAAGCTAACGCCGCGGTTTACCGTACTGTACTGTATCGGCACTGCGTTGTTGTGTTTTTTTGCGACACAGCTGGTGGAGAATGAAGAACAGTTCCAGCAGCATTTAGCAGAGTCTATTGTCCAGGCGGATAATGAGGTCACTGTGAACGTGTAAGTGACACTCTATGCTATTAAAAGACTTGCTCTTTCCTACTGTACCTCTACCACGTAGCCCGGCTTTGTACTCGAGTTGTACTTCGTCACGAACTAATCTAGTGTTTTTTGAAGTTACCCGTATTGCTTGAATCAATCCAGAGATTATGGTATTGTGAGAAAGCGTGTGTGTGTGTGTGTGTGTGTGTGTGTGGTTAACGCAGAAATCGTGTGTCTGTTTAAGCATGGATGTAATCGAGGATATGATATAACGTGATGTGACAGTTTCATGGCACAATATTTGCTGTACACTTAATCCATCCCCATTTCACACCCTTTTCACATTAAACTGTCATCTGCCTTGCACCCAATCTAAAACTGTTTCACTTGACTGTTCCAAGCAGGAGGCTGGCCAAGAATCTGCCACTGCCTGTCAATAACGAAGGCAGCCGTCCCAGGATAGACCTTGTGGTGTTCATAATCGACCTAACCTCAGAGCTCAGGTAGACAGTATGTCTGTAGACAGTTGAATGTGCAACACCATTCCTCAAACACTAAACACATCCTCAGAACTGTAAGCACAAACCCCACACAATAGTGAAAGTGTTTACCATTACACCCAGTGTGAGACTGGGTGAATGTCAGGTACAATACTGTAAAGCACTTTGGGTAAAAGCGCTATATAAATGCGCCCATTTACCATTTACAATACTGTTTCACCTGCAATAGGCCCTAAGACCCTCAAAATGTTGAACTTGTGTTTCAAAATGGAAAGCAAATGTTGACGAGAAGAACAATTGCACCGAATGCAAATATATTTTTGCGTAAACAAAGGCACACAATATCATGGGCGTAGATAGCTTTTGTTTGAACATTGGGAAGGGGAGAGGGGGGCATATTCAGCAGGGGTCTGGGGGTCCTCCCTTAGAACATCAAACACATAATTTCCTGCATCCTGGTGACATTTTTATGGAACAGTTTGTCTAATTTTTGCAACTCTTTATGGTGGAAGTGTACATTTACTTAAAATGAAAACACCATTTGGGTGTTGGGATGATCTAGATTAAGTTATAGCTGACTTTAAACACATAAAACACATTTTAGCCATAACCGATTTTTAAAGTCGGAATCACAAAACCACTGAACTGTCTGCAGCACGCCGTCAGCATCTGGCATCATTCCCGGCCCCGTGCGTGTCTGCTAGAGATAGCAGACGAAGATTGCATGCTGTGCGTCAGTACCAAATATGCTGGCGTAAGACCTTATGGCTTTATATACGGAACTAGCCATTGGAAGATGTGAACATTTTATATCATGGCCAGGATAATGGCCAATTATCCTGGCCATGATGTACATTTTTCATATAATTGCGATAAACAATATTATCACGATTATTTTAAAATGGCACTAAAACATACTGGAATCACTTTATCTTAAGAAACACACATTTCTATTGTGGCACGACACACAATTATCTTTTTTGTGTGATTCAGTTAGTTTTTGAAATCAGTATTTCAACTAATTGTATTCATCTTTTTTATGTGGGGGACACAGCGACACACATTTCTATTGATAAGCAGTCGCTCCCACACGCACAAGCGAAAATCTCTGTACTGCAGTTCTACCTTAACAGACCATCTGGCGTTTCTCACTTGGCATACAGTGTTTTGTTTGTGATGACTAGTTTGCATAAATGTGCTTTTGTATTAGCATTGTGTTAAAGTTAGTTGATCTAATTATTTAATGTGGGATTTATGCTTTATAGTTTTGAGAATGTGTTAAGTGTCTCAGGAATTGTGTTGAAGCAATTAAGGGGAAAAACTGTAAAGTAGCATATACCTGTGCCATATTATGTAAAGCATAAGAAATAAGCATATATATTTTACATTAGGACTCTTGTATAACCACAGAACACATAATGACAAATTTTCTTCCACAATGCATGTTTACGAGGGCTGTCCCAAATACCATTTTACAGGTTTCGAATACTCTTTCTCAAAAACAACATTAAAAACACTCAACTATAATAAGAAGTATAACAGAAGTAATCTTCGATTCCTAGCTTCAGTGAGCACACATGTAAACATAGCCATGCACTCAAATGGCCACTTTGATTGACTCATCAACTGAGCTAGTCAGAGCTGTCAAATAGCATATAGCTCCTGTATTAGCCAATAAGAGTGTGTGTTGAATGAATAGCCTCACTCTCTTCTTACAAACAGAGCCAAATGCAATCATGTTGATGACACAGTGCAGGGCAGGCAATTACATTTCAACATGTGGGTTTATATGGAGACAGTAGGGATTAATGGGACAACATGCATGCATAATGTGAAACAACGAATACTCAAATCCCAATATTTAAATCGAATACATACCCAACGAACAAATACCTGAATAATTGAATATTTGGGTCCAGCTTTACTGTTTACAGTGCCAAGTTCACTCCAAACGTGTCCGGTGGCTTTCCTAAGAGAATCATAATGTCTAATCCAGATGTTCTTTAATTCAGAAACTATTTCTTCCGCAGTTTGCAGTCAGCGGAGGCATCACTGAAGCACTTGGACCCCAGCTACTTCCTGGGGAAAGTCTGTTTCATGGTCACTAACGGTATAGAATATGGCCGTACTGTTTCACTTAATGTATTTTCCACTCCATGCATTTTATTAGGTTCTGTAAAGCAGTTTGTATATTTTGAAAAGTGCTTTTATAAATGAAGTCGATCATTTGTTATACTGAAAACATTGCTCCTTGCATGTGTGTTTTGAGGGTGTGGGTGTGTGTTGTGAGGGGAAAGTGTGTGTGTGTGTATGTGGGGGGGACATGTGTCTGTAGGCATGTGTTGGGGTGGGTGGGTTTGCGGGTGTGTGTTGGAGGTTTACGTGTGCTTGTGGGTGTTGGGAATGGAGTGTGTTTGATGCCATGAATACCTCCCTCACACTGATCTGTGTGTGTGTGTGTGTGCGTGCACGCACACACACACACCTCATCGCTGTGTGATCTGAGCGCGTGTGTGTGTGATTCCTTTTAGCTCGCTATGCAGCTGTCCCTGCAGAGCGCCTCCACGCCACCAGGCGGCTGGCCGCGTCGCTCCACTGCCCCCTGCTGTGTGCTGAGGACCAGGTGGGTGTCGACCTCGAGGCTGCCCCCCTGGCTCTTAATGGTGTAGTCAGTGACGACTTTGTTTGTTTGTGTTTGCAGGGCCACGGGTGTGTAGTAACACCAGAGTATTGTTTGTTATTCACAGCTAGCGTATGGTGAGGAGATATAAGTGTATTGGCTTAACAATCGCTGACTCCACTTTTTTAATGGTCAGGGAGGTGGTGGGACTTGTAACCTTGCATGTGTTTAGTGTGCTGGGATAATGTTGCCATTGGCAACAGTGACGGAGGGTGGGGTTTCTGACCCGCCAAACCAACATGACATTTGAAAATGTTTGTCTTTTGACAGGGATTTTAGCAGGGATAATTTACAGTATGCTAGGATTCACAGGAATACAGTTATTACAGTAACACTACAAAGACCTCTCGCTTGCAACACAAGTGTTAAAACATGTTTTGTTGCCTCCAATTTCTGTTTGATGCGTTTGGTGGAGAATACAGCCTAGTTGCCCCGAGGGCCTGAATCTCTGTAGAATTACAACTGTCACAACTTGAATCTTCCTAGACGGCACTTGACCTTCCACGTTGAAATATGGTGGAACTATAAGATGTTTCACATGTGTTATTTAGGCGTTTTAATGCTAAATGGTTAACAAAATAAGGTAGCCCGCTTAGGCAAAGTTGAATTGCCATAGACTACATTATAGTAGCGTACGCTTATTAATCAACATAACACTCTGCCTTTTATATTGTTGTTGTTAATGAGCATTATTGTAACAATGTGTATGTAATGCGGGTATGTAATGTAGGTTACTGTATCTGGATAATTGTGCTTTTAAAATGATCAGGCTAATTATTCACTTGTCACATGTTGAAAAGTAAGCTGTTGAAACAATGTCGCAGTATCAAAATCTAAATAGGATAAAACAATGGTTCTAATTCAAACTTGATCCACGACCTCAAGTCACCTGAGAATAATCGTCTTAATGTCAATGGCGTACTGGCACCAATGC
Organism: Amblyopsis rosae; assembly: GCA_025399935.1. Classification (NCBI taxonomy): domain Eukaryota; kingdom Metazoa; phylum Chordata; class Actinopteri; order Percopsiformes; family Amblyopsidae; genus Amblyopsis; species Amblyopsis rosae. The sequence continues at coordinate 23,464 of JAODTR010017456.1, forward strand.
CTCCTGATCTCGGGGTGGGTGTGTGCGTGCGTGCGAGCGTGCGTGTGTGTGTCATCAAATGTATTAGAATAGTAAGGAAGATAGAGCAATGCAATACATTTCTATAGGAGCAAAATTGGAATGCTTCTGGTCTCCAAGCGGATGTGTTGCCCTGCGACAACAGCAGCATTTTGCTGTGGAGGCTGGTTTACGCAGCAACCGGACATCTTAAGATGGCGTACAGTTTCCTGCAAAAATACCATTGTGGCCTCCTAATTACCAAGTAGCTACCAATTAGGCGTATAATACGCCTAATACCCATGAACCCTCCAAGAGAGAAATAACGGGCGATGTGGGGAAATCCGTGGACCTCCCCAAATCACTTGCATGGAATGCTGGGTTGTTCTAGGCTGCATAAAGCGGGGTGTAAAGACCCCTTGTGACCTAATCTCCATTTAGGAATTTAGGAATTAATCATAATACCCATGACCCCCCCCCCCCCCCGAGAGCAATTGGCAATATTGTGGTGGAATCGGAGGACCTCCCCACATTGTTTGCAATAGGAATACTGAGATGCCCCCCCTCCCTACAGTGTAACGCAGAAGCGTCACATGTTGCCATCTCTCGGCTCACCCCCGGTCTCCATGGTGACGTGTTCTCATGTCCTCTGCCACGCCAGACAGCAGCCGGCGTCTCCGGTGCCGCGGAGAGGCTTCTGACCATCCTGAGTGTGGCCGCCGGCCTCGTTCCCATGACGACGGCGCTGTACCTGTCCAGCCTGACGCGCTGCGCCGTCCCCTCGGACGCGGAGCAGCAGCAGAGCTTCGACTAGCCTCGACGGTGTTTCCTAACCCCAAATCAAACGCAGAGGAGTCTTGCTTTACACACGCGGGTGTTTATTCACGGGGGCCCTTCCGGCTATTACCAGCACTGTTAACAGCAGCACACGTCTGTTTGGGAGATGGCTAGCGCTCCATGCTAGCAGACAATAGCATAGCGATGGCGCTCTATGCTAGCAGACACTAGCATAGAGCGCCTTCTCTATGCTAGTGTCTCCTAGCATGGAGCGCCATCGCTATGCTAGGAGCGCTGGTGCTCTATCCTAGCATAGCAATGACACATTAGCGCTCTATGCTATCAGACCCTAGCATAGCGATTGTCCTCTGTTAGTGTCTCCTAGCATAGAGAAGGCGCTTTGTGCTAGGAGACACTAGATTTTTATTTCATTTTACTCCAACCGTAATTCACCCCTGACTGTATTGTTTGTCATTTTGTACTGTGACTGATTGTCTTTTTAAATTGGAACCTTTTGAAAAGTCTTCGAATACACCATGTTGCTTTCCTCTGATATCTAGAACAATGTATTCACATATTCTGTTTTGATAATCCTTTACAGTTTGCACATAAGGCATGCTGTGAGTTTTACTTTGTGTCTGTGTGTCGGTCTGTTTTTCTTTACGAAAACTGTCAATTTATTGGGCATACAACCATTCAAACACACATTGTAACCAGTACAATTATTATTTAAGATGGTTTCTTTGTGGCTCCATTAAATGTAATGTAATGCAGTGTGTGTGTATAGATTTCAGTTACTTAAGAGCCTGCGTCCACCAAACGGGTTAAAAAAAAAAAAAAAACACCCTCACCCTTGTTGCTAAGCTACACAAAAAGCGCCGGGAGCGCAGCGCTAAAAAGGCACTTGTAGCACTGAACCATATTGTGTTTGTATTTAAAATAGGCGCTCCCAGCGCTAAAACCTCGTTTGGTGGACACAGGCCCTAATCGTGTGTGTGTGTGTGTGCGTGCATGTGGTACACTGGCGATAGAGGGAGTCTAGAGGTGACTGGGAAGGTGACTCCTCTGACACGACACACGGTAGGCTATTGCTAGTGCGGCTGCCTCAGCCTGTGACTGCATGCAAAGCAGACATGACCCAGAGAGTGTGTGCGCCTGCCTTTAATCTTGTCAATCATTAACTGAATAACCTTCTAACATAAATGACATTTAACCTGCAAGCGTGGAAAGTTCAACCTTGTCCATTCCTGTACGAACGCTGAAATGCAAGGGAGACGAGAATGAGACCCTTGCTGCATGCATGCTTTAACTAAGTAGTGTTCCACTGCTGTATACATGCATTGGGTAGGGTAATCATCTATCTATGGCCCTGAAATAGGAACCAAATGCTGGGAATAGTTCACCTAGTGTAACCCACACTATATTTGTCCCTGACCATCAATAAATATCACTGTTGCTTGTTTCCTACTAGATTACAAACGTTTGAACATTTTATTTTAAGATATAAAACATCGTCCTGCAACCTAAATGCTTTCTGCCCCCTCTCCCCGGAGGAAGTCCAGACCCTCATAGTGTCCAA
>JAODTR010017475.1:2586-25807 GCA_025399935.1 Amblyopsis rosae
ATGTAATGTTTGTTCGTAATGAAAGTGACTCACAGAAATAACTGTTAAGAAGGTGAATATTGAAGCAGGCATTTGATGCAAAATATTATGAATGAGTTATTTTTCCCCCATTCAGGTGCACTTCTGAGCAAAGGGTTATCTAAATGAAAATGTGGTTGTTTACCAAAAGATGTACATTGTTGTATATTTGCATGTTGGAAAATGTGCTACAGTTTGCGGCTTTTGCAAGGGACTGTCTTCACATTTTTTTTTTATAATGCCTGATAGATTCTCATATCGGAGATATATTCTTTCTTCGCACACTATTTAAATGTTCTTTCCTCTTACTATGTCAAGACCTTTGGCCTTTTTTATTTAGAGCTGTCACTTTAAATACTGTAAAACTGTGACGTACTTTATAAACCAGCTGTATTTTATTGACTGCAGTCCTGAATGAAAATATCTATGTAAGACCCATTGTCTGCCTTTGATTACTATTTAATAAAACAAGCTCAGTCTATGGCTGTGTTTTGAGATTATGTGTCAGTATAACTCAATGCATAATGGTATTTTGTAATATAAGGCAGATAAGGTATTTTGTAGCAAATGTGTGCGTTTATCGAGTCTGCGCCTATTTATACATATCGTCTGAGCCCTGAAACATTACGTCATTGTACATGCCGGCATGCACGACGTTCAAGTCTGCAATTGTTATTAGGGCGTCGGCTTTTATTAATATACCACAACCACTCAGTGAGTCGCAGTAAATAGTATGTAAAACAGAATGTATTGCATTTTTACTTGTCCAGTTAACTGAGTTTATTTAAAATAAATGTGCTGCCATTGCATATGAATCGACTGGGATTTGCGCTGTCGCTGTGAAGATGACGTCTCTTGAATGCACCTCTTTTGTTGGATCAAATATTAGGCTACAGATCAGATACCACAAAATCCAAACTTAAACCTGATTGTTTTAAAGACAACGTTTAATTACCACCATTGTCCTGTATGGGGTTTATAATATATTGATAGATTGTGTCGCCATAGCCAGTTCGGTCATGGCAGTAAGCATCGCTGAGCCGCTCTGTCATCCGTGTGTTTATCATGAGAAATTTAAAGGTAAGTTTCTTATTAAATCGTGTGTTTCTGTCACTGCAGAATTAACGGTGAATAGCATTGGGGTTTTTGCATGCAGTGTTAATTTCTTGAACGCCTCACCCTGCATTATTAACTGTCCAGCTCAGTTCAGTGCAGTCCACGAATATCTACAATCGCATAATTTAAAGGAGTGATCTGATAGGCTCACATTTCTTTCATGGGCAGTAAATTTTTGTTTGCGAAGGCTGAGGAATGGAGCCTACATTATTAACACACGTTAACGTTGTGGTTAATGTATCATCTTTCGTGACTGAGTTGAACTACAGGTAAGGAGACCGCTAATGCCTCTACGGTTGAGCCCTGACCAAGTGGGCTTGGATATGTTTTGTCTCTGTGGGCACCTTGACCTCCTCATCAGGGCTCAGGTTCAGCAGGTAGGTACATTGACATTAATGGCACGAGTTATTTGCACAAATCGGTACAAAGACATTTCTTGAGGTCATTCAACTTCAAGAAATATAGAAAAGTGAAATGTGAAACTTGTATGTTAAGTTCCAGGAGCAATTGGGGCAAGACTTCAGCCCAGAGGAGTCAGACAGTTTCCAGGCACAAGGTTAGAATTATAAATAAAGACTATTTACAGTCATCTGTTGTATTTTTAGTTTGTTTATTTATTTTTTACATTTATATGAAAGGAAATGAGATTCTGGACCAGATGCTGCAGTGCCTTGAACATCTACCAAAGCCCATGCCACAGCTTGAGGTATCGGCTCTATGACTCTAAAACTGGACTATTGCTTGAGACAGTTTATTATATTAGAACATGTGCAATTTAGTACTGGCAACTGAAAATGTGTGTATAACCCCGTGTTCTGCTCAGGACTATTTGGACATAGTGGGTCTCTCGGCGCTGTTTCCCCGAGTCGAGGTGTTTCTTATTCAAGGAAGTCCCGTGGATATGCTGGAGAAACCGCCCATGGATGGTGAGAGCAACAGAGTACTAGAAGTAGCAGGATAAAGATCCCTTATACCCACCAGAATCATTTACTGAACCAGGACATAATAGCCTTGTTACCAGACAGAAAATTCACTTGGTGAATATCGTCGTTGCCTCCTATTGGGTGTAGACCTCTGGTTAATCTTGAACCAATTAGACGGCCTTTAACCAATGGGCTTTGCTACAACTGTTTCGATTGCCTCATCTAACTCTACCACCATTTTGAATCACGCTTGACTTCAACGTCATTACCCTTGCCCACCCTAATTGGGTCACCAGCAGGGTGGTTGTGAAAACGCTAAAACTGAGTTTCCAGACTATAATCTCAGTAAAAACGAATTAAACTGAGCCATCAGGCATAGCCATAGGACCATAATGTCTAATTCTATCTTCTTTCTCAAATCTATCAAATCAAGTCTCTAATCTCTGTCACTAAATAGGGCAAAATTGCACATTTACTCAGAACATATTTGTAAATGGACTGCATTTATATAGCGCCTTTCCAACCGTCCGGCCACATAAAAGCGCTGTACAGTATTGCCTCACATTCACCCATTCACACGCCGATGGTGATTGCTGCCGTCCAAGGAGCGACCTAACCACCGGGAGCAGTTTGGGTTAGATATCCTGCTCAGGGACATCTTGACACTTTATGAGGAATTAGCCGGGTTCGAATTTTGATCATTTTTGACCATTTCAATGAATAGTCTCTATTCATAGACAGATTCAATGTTTAAATTGTAATGAATAACTTTATTTTCCTTTCCAATATTATAACATGGCACCCTCATGCGATGCAAACTAATATCTGAAGTGTGTTTGTGTTGTAGAATACTTTTCCCACCTCGCCAAACTCAACCAACTGCTCATGCTGACTCAACAGCTAGAGGAGGATGTCAAACACCTAGGAAGCCACAAATATATTGCCCACCAGCTCTCTGTCATATATGTAGGTGGAACGACTCACTATACATTTTGCTCTCAACATTTGTGACCCAAGAGTCCCCAGAATGAAGTGGGTCATACAGCAATGTATTGTAGCCTATTATTAATTGCATAATACAACATAATAAACAATAGCCAGACACCAATGCGCTGTGTGACACATTGCAGCAAGTCGTCAGCTCTTTCAGGGGAGTCCGGGCCCTGTCTCAAATCAAGAAAGACATCGAAGCCAACTTCAAACAGATGAAGCAGTCTCTGGTGACGGAGGAGAGCTGCAGAGTGGAGCCCCAGCTGGCACCACATCATGTTAGCTGGTGAGAGAAACTCACAGTATATCACACATTGTCCTCTGACTGGTGTTCTCTGTATTCAGCGCTATACTCTACCAGGGCTATTCAACTCCGGTCCTGGAGGGCCGCACCCAGCATGTTTTATATCTCCCTGCTCCAACACACCTGATTCAAATGAACGGGTAGTTATGAGGTTCTAATGACCTTGAGTGTTGGAGCAGGGAGAGATCTAAAACATGCAGGGTGCGACCCTGCATGTTTTAAATAGCCCTGCTCTAATCCGATAATCTTCTGTTGCAGGGTATTAGGCATAACTAGTAGCATAACTGCAGTGGTTTGGTCACTACCCGAGGAGATGACAGAACACCTTAGCCCAGCTATGACCTTCATCTCCCAGTTCCTCTCTTGACTCTGTGGAAACCGTCACTATAGCCTCTATTGCTCCACTGTCCAGGTTCTGATGAAGGGATTTAGTTGTAGTAGCACATAGTGCTCTGCCTTGCCTTTATGTGAAATCCTGCATATAACAAATCATTTTGATGATTGATTGATTTGACTGGTGCTACACAATTTCATTAACCTTACATAATAGTAATGAAGAAATTAAGTTAATTTATACAATATTGTAAGTTTTTACCTTTAATGTGGCCCATATTAGGCCCCGTGATGATTTTGTTTTGTGGATATTACCAATTTGGTAATCTTCATGCAGGTGTTTTGAACATCAATTTAAATAAATAGCATTGAAATACATAACATGAAATATGTGGTTGAATCATTGCTATATATAACAGAATGGCAAAATAAACCTTGAGGTTGAATATTTGTTAATTTAAAATGTGTAAGCAAAAGTTGGATAAAGCATTGAACAAAGACATTTGATCTTATTGCCGTGCGTCCAAACGTGAACGCGGTGCTCGTTCGTGACAGTCTTTCGTGGCAATTGCTTCCAGCTCATTTGTGACTAGAATGTCATATTTCAGCTTACACATTTCTGGTAAGATACTGCAGTTACATTTGAATAACGAGATGATACTACATACTACATAGTAATACATATTGTAAAAATATATCTGAAAGGTAAATTAGTCTACAGAAACAGCGACAAGTTATTGTAAATGGTAAACAAACGAGTTAATAGGCTATGCAATGTATTGCTTTGCTACATGAGGACCTAATGATAGCCTGTGTTAAATCTATAGGCTACCGTACATTAAATAACAAGACGATAAATGGTTTGCTATATCAAAAAGGTAACCGGTGGTTAGCCTACAATAACAGCGACAGGCTTTTATAAAAGTAGCCTACAAACGAGTAATTTATTGTTTTAATGCTTATTGGCATGGCATTTGAGCACATAATTATATATTAAACCTATGTACACATTTGAGTGTAAAGGACAAATGCATGTTTGTGTCGGAATGACTAATTTGTAAACACCTAAAGACAACAGACTGGCGACAGACAGAGGTGGGACTAAGGGAGTGATGCTGATACCGTCCAATCACATGTAGCATTTTCTCGTCTAAAACAGCGCTACCCAATCACAGCCGTGCCCTAAATCAGGAAGTTAGTCTGAGTCGCTGAAAAAAACCCTGTTAGCTCTGTACAGTAGTAATGGGTAACATGATTATATTGGGACATTATATAATCACTTTATTTTTATTATATATACTATATATATACACTTTACTATATATTTATATAAGTATATAAAAACGTCATTTACCACTAAGACGAAGAACACATTCCTTTCTTGGAGAGAGATCCATTAATAAACTCACAATACAGTGTTGGCAAAATAATAAATTCAGTGTTGGCAAAATGTCTTAAGTAGGCTACCAATGGGATTTTTCTTAGGTGTCAGTCCAGCAAACTCCCAGATTCTCCTGTGAGTCTTGTGTTTACGACCTGAGAGATGATACCTGATCCCAAGGCAACATCTGCCTCAAAGAAGACCTCAGAGCAAAATAAGTATGTGTATACTGTGATTGTCATTATTCAACGTGAAGTGTGTATTTAAATGGAGAGTCCACCTATCCGTACCTCACGTGGAGCATGATGTCCATGTGTGACTGGTTCGGTTCTTCCACAGTGAGAACTCGGGCGAGGAGGTGAACACCTCTGGACCTGTCAATCATTCCGGGGATGAGTGTGGCAACGAGAACAGACAGAAGAGCGTGGTAGGTGTGCTAGTGTAACGGCGGCCAGCCGTAAACCTCAAGAGCGCTCTAGTGACAGATGCTAGAGCTCTTGGTCTAGCCTCCCTTGCTAAGGCATTCGTTAATCTGTGGGAGATGGTGTTCGATTCTCGGGTGGGAGGGACCTCTGTCACGCTAGTGCCTAGTAATTCCATACCTCCAGTGGAGGAATAATAGGTGGCTAAGACCGCTCCACGGCAGAAACAAATGGATTCTGCTGCAGCAAATTTCTAGGAAGTGTATGTGTGTGTATGTGTGCGTGCGTGCATGCGCTGCCCCTTGGACCTTGTAGTAGAAATGGTGGTCCTCCTACAGCCAAAAGGTGCTGGGTTCGATCTCCAACATACTCGGCCTGTAAGCATCACTGGGCAATAGACCTGCTTGTATTGTTTGTATTGTAATACTAGCAGGTCTGGCCGAGAGGAACTACTTTCCACAGGGGTCGTGCGGCCCGTTGAACATGCAGCAGTGGATGGCACGCAGCCAGCACATATTCAGTATATAATTGTGTGTGTGTGTCTGTCTGTCTGTCTGTCCATCCATCCATCCATCCATCCATCCTTCTATGTGTGTGGATGTCCCCCCCCTCCAATCACACAGAGGGGAAAGAAGCGGCCGCGCGAGGTCTCAGAGAACGCCAAGCGCTGCCGTGCCAAAACCCGCCGCGGCAGTTCCCGTGGGGGGGGCGGGGGCGGTCATGTGGAGGCCGTCACGTTGTTCGAGGTGGTCACCATGGGCAGGGGGGCCATGGAGGTGAGGTGTCCGTGGCAACGTGGCCTGACAGTTTTATGCTTCCCATTTGCTGTGGTGCTGCATGTGAATGGCTGACATTGTGTGTTTAAATGTTGCATGTGGACGTCTTAAGACGCCCTCTTGGCCAGGTCTCTCTTGTAAAAGAGATTTAAATCTCAATGAGTGTTTTACCTGGTTGAATGAAGGTACAATACCTTATTGATGTTATTGCTAACTTGCTAACTTCGAGCTCAACTCAAAACAGACTTCCTCAGAAGCTCCGCCCCCCCACGCATTGAAACGCATTGTGAAGCCAAGCGGCGTTGTTGTTGTGAGTGATGTTTGCCACTTTGTTTGTAAATAAGAATTAAATAAGAACAACTGAAATAATATCAGCAGATCTGATGTTTACAGGAATCATATCATACAGATATATTAAAGTTTCTGAGTAAGGTGTACCTGTAAGTGTAAGCATCCTTCAGTAAGAAGGCTAATCTTTCTCTTGTAATACTTGTAACTGTACGTATTGCAATATTTGGATATAAGTCCAGTACAGTGATGCAAATATTGCAGTTGAAGGAACATATCCAAAATAATAACACATACTGTATCATAATCCGAAAGAGCCAATTGTCTGCTTTATAACTGCCAAGCATAAACCTATTTAATCAATCGTGTGGATGCCCGGGGTGTTTCAAAGATGGCCGCAAGTGGCGAGACTTGCCTAGAGGGACTTCTGTTCAGTACAGTGATGCAGTGCCACGCTGAATGGCGGTGTGCTCTCAACGCAGGCGGTGCTTGACGGTTGGATCGAGGCCTACGTGACAGACAGAGACTCCGCCCTCCTAGACCTCATCAGCTTTTTCATCCAGTGTTGTGGGTGCAAAGGTAAGCGCTCACCGCACGCGCACACACACACACGCGCACACACACACGCACACGCACACACACACACACACACACACACACACCCCTAACCTCTGCTAACAACAGCATGAGCCGACACCTCATCAAGGTCATCCCAATGCTGTTACCATGGAAACTGCAGACGGGGCGGAGCTCTTGGCAGCTCGGCGTGAATATTTCGGGGTAACCACGGCGACCACTCTGCTAAGGTGAACGACAGCGCTCTATTGTGCGAGGACGAGGGGGGGGCGTACCGCGAGCCAGGCCTGAGCGATACAGGTAGGGAGACCTCCACTACTGTCCTACAGACTGGAGGGATGGACCACAGATGCTCTCTCATCCAGGTACGGTCGCCCACCAAGACTTTGCAGGCGTAACGCTGCAGCAAGTGAAGTAGCGCTAGTAGTAATACATTTAACCCACTAACCGATAACCTCAGTTAGCCCTGGGATGACGTATTGGCACCCATGACTGGCCTTAGGGTTTTAGCACCTTCCGATATGCTTTATCTCCGGTTTTAAACTGATCTTGATGAGTCACAGCTATAAGAGCAGCATCAAACAAGCATATCATAAACATGAGGTCACAATGCAAACAATAACTTTGGCATGAGCCCAGCCCAGATTTGCCCTGCTCACAGCAGCATGACAGTGACATCTGGTGGCAGAAAGTATGTACTGCACTCACTCTGTACTTGAGCAGATATGATTATCTTAATGTGTACACTGTTGACACAATGATAAAACATGGCCACAGATAATGGGTTTATTGACATTTCTGGCATAACCCTTACAAAGGCACAGTAAATCATTTTTCTGTTTCCTTCTTCATTTCATTCATCACCTCATTAAGTATTGAGAAATGCCACTAGAGAGCTCTCAATGGGTTTAAGCTGGCAACACCCACAGCCTTCCAGCAGCAGCAGAGATACAGGAAAATGCTGTTTGGCTGATCTGAGTACATGACTCACAGCAGCTGTCACTCACCCTGTCCGTCTCCTCCGTCGACTGGTACCCAGACGACAGCACCGTCTCCCCGCCGGCATATCCAGGGGTGTTACCGGGGGCGGGGCTGCTTGGTGTGGCGTCCGTGGTGGAAGAGGCGCGCGGCCTGTGGGTGTGCAGCTGAGGATCGTGGGTATGGCGGCGGTGGAAGGCCTGGGGGCTCCCCTTTGTGGGGGGGTCTCTCTCCGTGCTCCCAGAGTCCAAGCCCTTGCTGCGCCGGCTCTGCAGACTGGTGCCGCGCCTCATGGTGCCGCGCCTCATGGTGCCCGTGGGCGCTGCGGGGATGGGGGAAGGGCACCACAGGGGCACACAGCGGGTCAGAGCGGGTACGGAGGGCTCCGGGGGGCCTCGGAGGGTGGCTGAAGCCCGCCACTCTCTCCCTGGCCCTCTGGCTCTTACCGGGGGAAGTGGGGGGTAGGGGGGGCGGCTTTGACAGGGACATGGCCCTTCTCAGCTTGGGGCCCTGTGAGCCCTCTGGCTCCCTCGGACCACCGCTGACCCCGATGAATGCAGCCCTGCCAACAAGGGCAGGCGGGGGGGAAGGGGGGCGCAGTCTAGCTGCCAGAGCTACGGCGGCGGTGGAAAGAGAACAACAGCGCAGGAGAAGAGAAGGCTAGACGATGAGAAGGGCTGAGATGGAGGGAGAGAGGTGGGGGCTATGTGGGTTCAGCGGGGGCTCAGACAGATGTGGTCCAAAGAGGAAGCATGCATCACTGAGTCAGGGACATGTAGCCATGCTGCTCTAGCGCAGAGAGACGATCTCACATCTAGCTGTATGTTGTGAGATGTTTTCCATCTGCACCCATTTTGACTTGCTCTTACTGTAATCACGTGACCACCATTTTCGCTAACTCATGAGTGTGGCGAGGGTTCTCCCTGATAAGGCGACACACAGCTGCCAGCTTGCGGGATAAACAAAAAAGAAAAAAGGAAACAACCCTAAAGGGAACTAGCACGGAAATAAAATGAAGTAGTACTGTAGCAAAGGGCGAGGAGAGGGTTCAGGGGAAGGCAAATAAACAGAGAAAAAAAACCCACCTACCATCAGCCCAACTGATGTCTGGATCACTCTTCTGGTTTACCTGCAAGGTGAAAAGAAGGAGATATGTAAGCGGTGGGGGGGAGGGCGGAGGGGTCGTGAGAGATAGACAGAATGGTATGAACCAATAGAATGAATTGACAGACCTCTCAGTCAGCCCCCACTTCCTGATTGCAATCGATCGTGTTCACTGAGCTGTGACAACACTGCCACATTGAGCAGACTATCTAGCACTGTGACTGTGTGTGTGTGTACACATGTCCCATCCCAGAGTTAATTTGTTGTTACCCGAAGGGTTCTTCCTACCGTGAGACAAAGGTTCCTACATCTAGAGACAAATGAACCAACAATAACAGTATGACAAACACAACATGCATTACTGCCACGTCAATCCTTTAGCTACCATGCACACATCCATGTGCCTTGCATTCATATAAAAATAATTCTATTAGAAATATAGCGGAGTAATTGAGACCTGTACAAAGAATGACATCAAATTCCATGTGTGGTCCATGGATAACGTGTTCTAGTTTGCGATGCTGCTGTACTTCGTGTTGCTGAGGGACCCTTCCTTTTTGGGATGCTGGTACACTTATCAGGTGGCGGAAAGTCATATAGAGTCTCTTTATATAGACGAGACACTAATCTAAGTAGACAACTGATCAAACAAAGTACCCTCCCTTCCCAGGTAAGAGCTGATTGGAGGGTAGGCAGACACACTGCGGTGTGCCTGCATTCGTTGCTTCCACCGAGGGCAGCACAACAAACAGGTCAGGTGCATTCAGAACCCTGTAGGGAGGGCCTCTATTCAAACTATATTCCTCCAGCTGCAACGTGAGGTGATACAGTATCACAAATATGAATGTAATCTACACATTTGCAGCTGGGCATGACTCACGTTAACCCTGTCAGTTTAACAATGGGAAAAAGCAGCGGCACACTAGTAGAGGGAGGATGAATACGCTTTGACCCACCCAGGCACACATACTGCCCACCCATAGGCCTACTAACACTTGTGCAGGCCTACACAATGACATAGTCACATAGCCTACACACATACGCATTCACATAAGGACTACTGTACAATGTATGTTTTTTTTGTCCTGTTTAGTTAGTTGTAGTCACACAGTGTATTTTTTAAGTTGATTGTACTACTACTACTGCTACACTCAACTCCAAAGAAAAGTATACGACATAGAGCACTTTAAACCAGTATGCAGTTGTGTTCAGTATATGAGGGCAGATACAGTATTGAAGTGTAATACATGCATAATTGAACGCTGGTGGTTGCATAATAGTCAGGTAAATGTTACTGCTGCGTGATAAATAAAAGACAGCAGGTGTTGGGCAGGTACATGTAAGATAGAAAAGCACTTAATTCTGCATGTGAGTCAATAACAACACATTAAACCTGTTCTGTATTGAGTCATACACAAAAATACACTCAACAATATATGCATGTGTGTGTGTACAACTGTACAGGTAGCAGGCAATTTGTGAAGGCTGGTTGTTTGTTGTTGGAGGTGGCAAGCTGCTGGGTTATTCCTATGCTAATCCTGTTCTGAAGTTTCATATTACTCCACCCTGTCCTCTGTGTGTGTGTGTGACTCAAAATCCCTGAGCTGATCCTAGCACTATGAGGAGAGCTGGATTGGATATTTTCTTGAATTCCTACGGTTTTATATTCAAACAAAATCCTCTTTCAGGAGCCTTTAGAGGACAAAGCTTTGTTGTGTCATTCTGTGTGTATTTTGGTGTTTGCATATTAATTTTACACATTTCATCATGCAAGCCATTCCCACCCTGATTCATGTTTGATGCAAGAATAAAAATGTGACTGAAACACGAATGGAATGAAACCTGTCCTGTTGTGACAATCACTGACGCAGTGTGGCAGATCAAACACACAGTTAAGACATGACAGCATTGCTGTTGGATGACCTAATGCGAATGCTATTAGGTCAAATGCAAATATGTACATCTGTTGATGAAAAATCTCAAATAAGTCTATTTAAATATGCTATTCAGTTAACAGTTCAATTAATTCCCAGTGCAAATGTTATTTATATGTTATTTACCACATATTTACTGACAGGCTAAAAGACATTCTCAGTTCATGTTCTTCCCAATATTTGATCTTGATGCAGTTTGATAATACTGGCAGATGGGTGTCAGTGCTCCAAATAGGCCCCTGCCTGGCTAGCACACTATAGTGATTATTAAAGTCAACAGGTGCCAGCAACTGTTGAGGTCAGTGGAAACGTCAACGAGTCAGCATGTTTCTCAGGACCACCACTGTCCAGTCAGAGGTGAACGAGGTTACAACAACTGTATGAACAATGGCCTATCTGGAACATTGTGGATGCACACTCACACACCCACACACACACACACACTTGACCGTGTTCCAGGCTCTAGGTTATTCCATTCAGAAGAGCAGCCAGTCTTCCTGTGAACTGGTGCCATTGTCTCTGCACCAGCCACCATCGACACTTCAGCCACTATGCGCTACACCCTTGAATTGAGTCAGTAGGATATTCAGCTGAGAATTTAGTGGGATAAGCTTAAATGACACGCAAGTCATCATTCTATATAGCTACAGTATACCAGTTAAGTATTTATGTTGTATAAAGTATACTGTATAAAGCCTGATATTACAGCCCTGATTGTTCCTCCACCTTGCACATACAGTATATGGTTGCTTTCAATCTAAAATATTTTTAGTTAAAAACCACCAGCCAATCATTGCCCAGATGGACGGTTCTGTAGGTTCCACCAGCAAGTCCCTGTACTTGGGAAATAAATAGTGTTCTGATTGGTGGTCCAATCACGTGCTATGAATTTATTGACAACTATTGGCATCGCCTATCTGATAAATTAATTAAAGTGGAGAGTTTCCAGATTCGTATAGCAAAAAAAAAAAAACATCGTTCAGCCTACACAGTACACATGTTCAAATTAAATCGTATTATTAATTAGAGTTGACTGACTACACATGATGCCGCTTGTCAGAAAACCAGCACTACACTTACTGTGAGCTATCGTTTGTATACAGATAAGTCAAGTGTGGCAATTTCTAAACAAAACATCTGCACTAGAAGTGCTTCAATGCTCTTGTTTATTTGCATTCTCAAGTATAAATATGAGTTCCCAACCAGGCAACACATGGTCTTTGACACTGAAGTAGCAGCCATGTTTTGTTCATTGTAAAACATACCGTAGTTTGGCTCAAATAGCCATAGCTTAACAAGACCATACAGTGTTCCAGAAGATTTTGACATAGAACAGGCTGCCCATTGTTCCTTCTGAGCCACACACGGACCATCTCTGCCCTGTGTGCCAGGCCTCTTGTCCTCCTGACAGACAAGCATCAATAAAACAGAAACTAGGCTCATTTATGCTAATGCTGCTAGTGTGTGTGAGTATATGCACATGCTGTATATGAGTATTTGTTTGTGTGCAGCGTGAGTGTTCATACTAGTATAGATAGATACATATTGTATGTGTACGTGCAAAATGTACACAGTGTTCCCTTTAACCAATAGACATTGAACCATACTGTATCTCATTCTGCCGCTCCACAAGGATAGCACAGGCAGGAAACAGGAAACAATGTCATTGTGTATTACGTGTGTGCGTGAGTGTGGTATGTGTGTGTGTGCACGCGTGTGCGTGTGTGTGTGAAGCGCATGGATGGCAGAGGGTGGCGTAGCTTGAGTGTCAGCTCTGACAGTGATATCTTCAGTGAAGTGCACAAAGTAAGATAGGGGGGAAAAAACAATTGAGACAGAGAGATAATGGTATGAGAGCAATAAAGGGCAGGAAACAGATAAAACAAGCCAGATAGGATCGGATTCAGCCGTTAGCCCGCATGTGCCTTTATGTTTCTACTGGATTAAGACTGGATGTTTACAAATACAGTAAGTGAGAAGGTGAACAGGCAGGTGGTTCCCTGACAGGAGGCACAACGCCCTACATTTACTGGCCCTAACAGACTGGCAGAAGATGCGGAACCCCCACTTGATACCTTATGAACTAAACCACTCATTTGTTTCCCATAACACTGCTATTCCTATTTAAATAATTATGTTTCATAAGAATAGTTATTATTTTGTATTAATATTTTATTAAAAGCTTAAATGCATCAACAACACACAAATTGAGTGTGAAACGTTCCAGTTCCAAATGAAATAAAATATAGAATAGCTGTGTTTACCAGCTGAGAGAAAGTGTAACACAGTAGCTGTTCTACATCATTTAGCAGGTGTGTCTGCTATGCTGGCCACACAGAGGCAGTGATCTCCCAAACCTAGATCAGACCAGCTACGTGACAGTCATATGGGATGCTAGCTATGGGTCGTCATGATGGATTGGCAAACACTGAGCGCTTGCGCCTTGTTGTCAGAGAGCACAGCCTTGTTTACGTTCAGGGAAACCTTAGCGTGTGTGTTCAACATGCGCTGCAAGCCTCCATTGCATAATTCAGCAGGTGCAAGGAAACTGACCCGGCTCTGTGTTGACTGCAAAATACTCAGCTCATTTGGCGTCTAACCTAACGGAGATGGAGCAGGGTGGAGCGGGGGGGGGGCTTCTGTGCCTTGCTGTTGGCCAATGGGACGGCTTGCAGCCATTGTAGAAGCATGGCTGTCTGACAATGGAGTAGATGAGGAAATGTGCAGAGTAGAGTATGCAGTATCTACCGTAACCATGTGATCTGAAGGTGTTTAAAGCCAGGACCATTCCTCTGGTAGTGTCACCATCTGCCTGTCATGTTAGCAACCACCTGCATGTCACAGATGGTGTCAACACAGGAATACAGAAGGGGAATACTGCTGCATATGTCGGGATCAATGTTCACTTCACTGAAGCAAGCATTTGGCTATTTGGGGCCTCACTGTGTGTGACCGCAGGTGAGATCGTTTGATCGTTTCAATATAACGTAAATGACCACCATCAGTAATTACATAACCCCCCCAGGCCCCGGCAGAATTCTGGGCTCGGGTAATCAGACACTTGTCTAACTCACCAGGCCGTTAGACGGCATCACCACATGCCAGCTCTGTTTCCTGAGCTGAGGCTGGGGCTGTGAGTCCATATTAGTGGGCCAACACTATCGACTTTACATAGTGTGACAAGATATGAGAAGGGTCCTCCAAACCATGCCCACTACTACTGAAGCTGCTACAGGCTGAGGAAGGCGTTCTGATATGAATTCAGTGTGATATCCTTACAGGTCAGAATGACTTCAACATTGTCAGAATTTACAGTTAGTTTGACATGGGTAGGCTTTTAACAAAACATCTGTGATAACATAATAAATCTCAAAAACAAACCAAATGTTTTAATGTTTCCTTACAGTTTGTTTTGTTAACAACTGCTAGTAGACATATTTGATTTTAATCTCACCCATGAGAAACCTCTATTTATTTATTTTTCCCATTAGTTCACACAAAAATATCACTGAAAAATGCATCATATTATTGTTAGTTTAAATTCATTCGATTTCAACTTAAAGACCCAGTTAAAGCGTAAACCCATATGTTGTCTGCCACATAGCTTCACAAAGAAAAGAATCTAAGAGAATCAGCTTGTTGCCATTAGAAACCACTGCCTTTAGGAAGGAATTCCACCTTCATTCTGCAGTGTGGGAGGAAGAAATCTGCAGAAGACGATAGAAGCCTTCTGTCCACAGCCTTAATTGCAACAATATAGCCATAGCTTTTGCAGTACATTTCACAGTATGTGAAACACCAAGTGATAAGGAGTTACAGAATGATTTGTATGTATGGAATCTAAATGAATCTGCAGTGGTGCGAAGTGCTGTGGCTTCTCAGAGAAAAGAAGTGTGTAGAAGTGAGAGACAAAATGAGCAGAGGGGTGCATGAGGAGATACAGTACCTGGGCAAAGAAAGAGACAAAAAATAATAGGCAGAGAAAGAATGTGAGAAAGGGAAAAAAAGTAGTTCCACTTAAACACTTCCTCCTCAGACAACACAGGCCTTTTGGGTAAAGTACATTGAGACAAATTATGCTGCCAATACTCAATTCATTTTAATATAAATAGAGACATGTCTATATGCAAATATACTGAATGTTGTTTAGCCCAAGGACATCGCCTAGCCTTCTATATCGAGTACTGAACTGACATGGACCAAATTTTACAAAATGTATTCATCAAAACAAGAAAATGCAACCATGTCCTTCAATAATTGATGCAGTGTTAATGTTAATAATGTATGCTTTTTAATTTTTTTCTAATATGTACCCATTAGTATACAGTAAAGATGGCACGATCCAATATTTTCAGTGCTGATACCAATACAGATACCTAAACTTTGGGTATCGGCTGATGCAGAGTACCGATCCGATTCCAGTTTTAAATTAAGTTGTATTCCTCACTGTGGCTGAAGAAAAGACTGGGAATCATATTTAGTGTAAGGAACCATCAGGCTTGAACATTGCTTTCCTAACTGTAAAACATAATGTAACATGGGCTATATAGGAATATAAGGAAACATTACAATGTTGTCATTGATGGTACAGTATGCATTAGTTTTAGTGGTTTGGTTTAGGTTAAGTTGCAAAATAAATGACAGCCAATCTCTATTTCAGGAGGGATGCATTTTAGAAACCTGCTGCTGATAGTGTGGCCTGGGTAGGTTAGACATGGTTGATGCTAGACAGCAGACCTACGTGTGTAAAATAATTTAATTGGATCAGCCCCATGGATGTTATAACTGTCCAATCACCGATACCAATCCAGTATTTAAGTCAGTATCGGACCGATTTCCCATTGTGATTTTAGTCACAAACGATCATCAAAACTGGCTGTAATTTAACATTTTAAAACATGGGCAGATGGGCAGATGGCATTTGCCACAAATTCAAATGACATACAGTACAGTACATCCTACATCTCATTGATTGATACAGTAAGGTCCACCGGTCAATTCGGTCATCTCCGTTCTCAGTTTTTAGTGAAACAACCAATAATGAATGTCTATCAATATCACTTTTATCACACTCTCCAATCCTGCCCCTGCGGGCACACTGGTTTTGTTATACAAGAGGCATCTTGTGTGCACAGACAGTCAGTCAATCACCTCATGACAAGCCAATGGCCTGCATAGACATTTGCCTGCATGCAGCACTAGTCTGGGACAAGCATGCCTTCGTCTCCATCCCGCCCTGAGGCCAGACAAATCTGACCTTAGGTCAGTTCAGCAGGCAACGACAGACTTCTGCGATGCACATTTTTCTGTGCACATGCTTAGTCCTATAATGTACATACAGTACTGTACCATACACATACTGTATAAGATATAGTACATATTGTATGTATGTACAATACTGTACCATACACAGACTGTATATGATACAATACTGTACAATACTGTGTCCCATCTGAACTCCTCACCATGCAGATGAAATTTGACGGAAGCAGATCAGTAAGGTACAAAAGAGGAAGGGGGATTGGCAGGGGGATGGGGGGGGCATCACGGTGGTGGTCTAACCATGCAGTGAGGCTTGCATGGCGGCATGTGCAGAGCACTGACGGGGCAGCCGAGAACAGATAATGGACACATACATTATCATATCACACACACCCCCTGTGTGTGTGTGATATGGTAATGTGTGTGTGTGCGTGCATGTGAGAGAGAGGGAGAGAGAGAGAGAGAGAGAGAGAGAGAGAGAGAGAGAGAGAGTTAGTGTGTGGAATTGTGTATACATGTGGCATAAATGCAATGGCAGAAGGAAACGAGTAGGCACTTGAATGGATGCCGAAACAAACCTTTGGTCCATCATCAGTCAGGGTGATAGCATCCTTGATTGCAGGTGGGAGAAGAACAGCCACCCCTGATCCACGGGTCTACAAAAAACAGGATTATAAAGTAGGATCTGAAGGGTTTCCCAAACACATTGACATTCTCTGTGTGTGTGTGTGTGTGTGTGTGTGTGTGTGTGTGCTTGCGCGCGAAAATCCCGTAGTAGAGCCACACAAAAAATATTCTCCATAGTACATAGTACTAGTGTGACGTGTGTAATGGTCATACTTTGTACAGCAAAAAAGCACAAGGCAAGGACTGTAATTCAGTTTATGAAATGTTTTCAGTCAGCAAGATGACGTTAGTAAATTGTGTGACCAAAATAAAAACCCTGATATAACTTTATTAAAAGTTGTCAATATTGCAAAGATACCGAAATTGTACCAACATCGCCTTGGGTCGAAATAAAACCAGTTAATAAAAGCGTAGGCGAGTCCAAATAAAATGTCATCTTAATGTAGATTACAAAAAAAAAAAGTCAAAACAATAAAAAATGTTCTTCAAACCTTGCCTATTTCGTCGAAATTGTAACACATTTCTAGTTATAGATAGCCTACAATAACAGTGTAACGGGCACAGGTTGACAGCACTACAAGTGTTATTACAATGTGTCATTGTGCAGCTCAGAACTGGCCATACGAAATCGACATTATATATCACGCCTACGCACTTCATAAAACAGACACGACAACGTGTAATATAAGGAGACCTGCAAAAGCTTAAATTAAATTAAACGTAAAATGTAGCCTACTTACATGGGTGAGGAGAAACTGTAGCGCTGACAGGCATTCGTACCTACCCCTCCCCCGATTCGCTAACCCCCTGATGACGTCTACACGCACGGCGTAGCCTGGAGGAAGTTATCTGCAGGACCAAACCATCAGAGCCGCTAGGGGTGCTCACATACCTCACTTGCAACACCGTGGGTATGTTTGAGGCTGTGGGCATGCATACAACATGGCATATAACAAGAAGGACTACAACATTTTTCACCCTCTTAAGCAATGTTAAAAACCGTCATTTAAATATATAAATAATATTGTACTATTATGTCATGTGCCATATAGACCTAGATAGATTATTAATGAAATAGAAAGCATAACATTTATTTTGGGATTTATTACATTATTTAATTAAGAGTCTTCAAAAAATATGTGAAATGCAAACACTAAAATTAATTTGTTTGTCAGTGATCAGTGATCATTTTCTACACATAGCCTACTGTAGTATAGTATAATGGAGCAACATAAAGAGGTATTCGCTAGATGGCAGCATTGATACAGTGAAATTGTTGGAAACATTGTAGAGGCATATGACATAGTATTAGTTTACTGTAACGCCAAAGTGTTTTGTTGTGACTAAAGAAAACAACAATCCCATATGGAATAAGATTAATTATCATTGGGTTTATAGATTATTTTGTATTCAAACCAACTATTTTGCCTTTGATTATTTTACACCCCAATGCCGATGTGCCATTTTCTGTCCATTCTAGTAACAGCTATACAGTAGTATAGCCAAATGGCTCCACATTATTCAGCGTCAAATGAATAATTTACCTTTCAGACACAAAATAAGCAAAACGTCTGACCATCTTGACTGAACTATAAAACATTTATGACTTACAGTATTAGAAACTTAGCTCTTATAAGGGGAAAATTACAGGGTTTCAAAAACAGAGGTCTCTAAATTTAGATGCACAGAATTTAAATAAGAATATCCCACAGTCATTATTGTACAACAAATATCCAAATGTGGATGTTATGGAAAGATCAATAGGTATTGTAATGCTGAAACAGGGGTATTGGACCCCAAGGGCATGACTCATGAAATAATGGTTCAAAAAGTAAAAATGTTTAACCATAGCATTCACAAACACAACAAACAACAAACAACAAACACAAACGTTTGAGAATAAAACATTTTATTTTCTGCATTCTGGTGAATTCTTATGGAACAGGGTGTGCCTTTTCTGCATCACTGTATAGGGTGGAAATGTTTATTTATTTTAAGGAAAACATTATGCAGGAACCTTGGCACAATTCAAAATATATGGAATATTTTGCAGTAAGGATTATCAAACATATGTAATGCTTAAGGCATATTTCATATTTTACAACACACGAGTATGATATAGCCTATACTCTTCTCTCCTCTTTTCTTTTGGGGACCTAAACGATAAATAAATGAACTTTAATCAATTTATTAATCCCTGGATTTTGATAGCTCTTATGCTTATGATCTAAACCGACTGCATATTCACAACATCTGTGTTTTGAGATAATCTAGGCTAAACTATAGTTTACTTAAAACAATATTAATCTACTACACATTTTGGTCATAACCTATTAAAACTACTAATGGAGAATGAAACTTTGTTTTCTAAGTATTGTAAAGATGTGTGGATTTGGTGCACAATGTGCACAATAAAAAAAACCTCATATATAACAGTCTGAACCAAGGCCTATTCTAATTTACGGCTATGTCAAGCGATTTAATAAACATATGTGCTACTCCGATATCGTGGGGAGGCCCAATGGGTCTTTCATGTTTTTATTGGGGGGGGAAAATACACTTCTTCTAAATATTGATGGGGACACATCCCCTGCATCCCCCTGAAATATATGCCTATGTTACAACTTTTTAAATAATGAATCTCCTGATTTGATATTCAAGGTATTTATTAATTGTCATGTTTTGATAATCACAATTCATATTAGTTTCTACTTATAGATTTAGGATAAAACTCATTTTTGTATACTTACCCTAATTCTGACAACATGGTTCAAAACAGAACAGTGTTCATTTAATTTCTTCCTTATTTTTTTATAACATTATTTGTATTTGACAGAAATGCACGTAACATTATGTGATCATTTAAAGTTTTCTTTGTTATTGCATTTACCACTAGATGTGGGTGTTTATTTATGGCCATGCTCGAGCATGTGCTGCTGTACACATGCATGAACCTGTGTGTGACATTGCTGTAGTCATTTTAGAAATTATACATTATTTGGACACACAAGAATGCTTGAAATAGGGCTAACTGTTACTTTACTATAGAAATGATGGCCATGAAGATGGTGTTAAATCTAATCTAAAGTGAGTGAGCCATGCTGCAAATCTAGATGAAGATTTATAGATAAAGCCAATAATTTAAGAGATAAAGCAACAAAAATGACCGTTCCAATATGTCAAATAGCATCAGAACTTAATAACCCATTAACCCATGACCCATTGCATATATGGGAATAATGGGTGTATAAAACAACACAAATTAGGGTATGTATTTAATTCTTTATAAAGGAAAATATGATGATGATGATTTGGGCATTTCGTGCATTATACCTGTAGGCATATACTGTACATGCCATGCCTTCTAAAAACACAGCAACAAGAAACATGAAATACCAGGACCATGAAATACAGGAACTACGAAACCCAACAAGCAACGATGATCGACAAGACAGACCATTGGACAGAGACAACAAGGGCCAGGTGGAACTAATGAGACGTGATTGCTCAGACTTATGGGACTAAGGAGCCTGGGAAGCACAAGGCAGGGAGTGACAAGGAACAGTGTTCCTGGAACACAAGGTAACCAACAGCATGGACTAGAACATGACTAACAGACATGATCATGAGACAGGGAATAGATCATTACCGGTATATTATGTTCATTTTCATCTTTCTACATTCCACTACATTCCATTCTATAAACATATACGGCATAAATATATATTTAAAAATGCATCACCTTCACCAGCATCTTCCTACTCTACCCCATATTGGAGACTAGTGGACAAATAAAAATAGGTAATGTAATTTCATTTCTCATCAAAGCTGTGAAGATTCCAATCAACCCTGCAAATTATTATTGTGACTTTAATTTCTAAATCAAATCCTTTAATTCAATGCGATGAGCCAAATGAAATTAGAGCTAGAAATGGCCAGATGATACCGTGACATTTATCGCAGAATGTTCCAATGCTCTGATTTGACCTCACCATGGTAAACACTACACTATACATAGATGTTTTCCAAAAGATGAGTGCTGGGCTATCTTAAAAGCTTTTAATGTGTCAGGATCACTCAGGGCATGCAGTGCTGTGCAACAGAACAAATCATCCCACAAAACACCATTGAACAGAAAGAAAAACAGCCTGATTGGGAAAAAAACAACCTGAGATGTTTTCTCACCGTGCCACGGCTTTAATAATGCTGCTCTCAAGGTAGTTTTTGTAACTATACATCCAGTGTTGGGCAAGTTATTTAGGAATATTAATAAGTTACTATTTACTTATTACTCCTTCAAAAAGTAATGCTATTTCTATACTTATTACTGGGTATTAAAAGTAATTCGTTTTGTTACTAGTTACATTACTATATTACTTTCACAATCACTACCATGTCTCGCTCCTTCTGAAAATGACAACCTGTGTAGCCATCTTATTTTAGAATTGAATCCTTTTTAATGGAACAATAATTTACCTTATGAGTCAACAATCAGCCAAATTGAAAACATTGCCAGATGATTGGACAGGCTGGTTCAATTAGCCCACCCTAAATTTGCTAGGACCAGAATGCAGTAATGCAGCATTACTTGGATTATAATTGTAAAATTATAACTATTTTAGAAAAAGTATTTATATTACAATAATAGTAACTAGTTACTGCAATAAAATTACTGCCCAACACTGCATATATAGCATATGTATAATATATAGTTATACAAACTGTTAGGCCTGTACATAGCCTAATGTTCATACACTCATACGTATATATATATATATATATATATATATATGCATCAGACACATACAAGCACACGAGAATAGCAGGCTATTTTCTTCTTTCCCACAGTAGAGCAGAGGATAATGGGAAACATTAGCGTGAGCGGATGGTGCCAGGCGACCCTTTCTTACTGAGAGCGCTGCGGATAAAAGATGCTGGGGTCCCAGTGGCTCCCGTCAATTACACCAGCCACTCCAGCACGGCCGTCCTAATGAAGAGCTCAGAGCACCGGGGTGGGCAGCCAGGCATCGATCCCCGAGCAGCGTGAGGGCGCGCTCGCACACACGGGGGGGAGAGAGACATGGGAAAGCCTGGAGATGCAGCGCTCCTTTTCACACACACACACACACACACACACACACACACACACACACACACACACACACACACACACACAGGTCACCATTGCTGTACTCTACGGGAGACCTCCTTCACATCATTATATTCACATCTTGTGTCAGAAAATACTCAGAGAATCACATTAGCTCCACTCGTGACGTCCGAAGTTGGATCGGGATGCCGATCCAACAGGCGACCACCTCTACAGCTTGCTGTCATGGAAATTTATTTTTTCAAGTGTTATTACACTGTTTGTTCATGCAATATTTGGGTGACATGTCAGCAGGAAGCAATTCTTCATGTTAATGAGCTCTGACTGGTGCATGGTTGGATGAATGCTGCTGACAGGGATGTATATAGCATTTAGCATACACCACCTGGACTTAAAATCCATTCTCCACTTGTTATATATGTGCATAGCAGTATATATATAATTATGAAAGCCTGCGTGATCTAAACAAAAGCCAAACTTAATTAGGCCAACCCAAACACAATACATGGCTTTCCATTACTGGATATGTATTGATGTCAGTGAATTGACTAGTTCAGTTTTTGTACATTAAGAATATTGACAGAAACCTGTAAGCCTATGAACCACATCAAACTTCTAAAATGATGCATGTGTGCTCACACACATGGAACACATGCACACACACACACGCACACACACACACACACACACACACACAATGCTCTGTATTCTGTGTGCTTAGTGCATCTAAGCCTGTGATAAGGTCAGGACCCTTCCTCTCTCTAGTCATCAAGTGTGTCCAGCCATCTCTAAGGTGATTGGCATGCTAATAGGGCTAACTGCTGTTTCCAAAGGCAAATTAGCATGCAGGGTGACATCTGGACCGCCAGGGCCTAAGAGCAGGATCGACAGATGTTTTGGCTTATGTTATCACTAGAGAAGAGGCTCTGAATGGCTCTGTTTCCCCATAATGATCATTTACCAGTCCCATCCAATTAGCCACCCCATGCATTAAGTAATATCAACATAACCCACATTACCAAGGCACATTTTAGATATAGATAGATAGATAGATAGATAGATAGATAGATAGATAGATA